>JAQNCB010000006.1:27779606-27794086 GCA_030068295.1 Euristhmus nudiceps | reverse complement strand
GTTGAGCAGACAGACATGTTTCAAGAAAATAAATAAAAAGATAAATAGCGAAAAGCAAAAAGAAAAGAGCAAAGGTACGAGGCAGCCATCAGCGGCGCCATCTTGGGCAGTGTACTTACAAATAAAGGAAAAACATACACAAACAGGGACAAAGACAACTGAACAATAATTAAAAAACAAAAACAAAAAAAACACAAGAATAGTAATGAGTGATAGTGCAATGGGATCGATAATAAACACTGAATAAATATGATTGTGAGTCAGATTTGTATGGACAATATGTACAGCAGAAATGTATTGACAGTGCAATGGGATCAATAATAAATACTGAATAACTGTTTGTGAGTAGGATTTGTATGGACAATATGTACAGCAGAAATACAGTGACAGTGTAATGACATCAATTATAGGAAGGCTGCATTTGAAGCAAAAAAAAATAGACTGTAACGGAGGAAGTGGATAATTTGGTGACAGAAGGTTTGACACATTTAAGTGTTCATCAGAGTGTTGGCCTGGGGGAAGAAACTGTTCTTGTCTCTTGTTGTGCTGGCGTACAGTGATCTGTAATGCCTACCAGAAGGGAGAAGTGTGATGACCAAATGTCTAGCATAGTACTGCCTCAAATTTAAACAGCCTTTTGTATTTCTGCCTTATTTTTGAGCTGTGCACTAAAACTTTTCTCCGGCAAAGCAACATAAGAGATTTTTGCAGTCAACTGTTGCCTGAACAATGAAAATCAGTTTAGCAGCTCTTTGTTTAGCAGCAATTATTTAAAAAAAAAAGGTGGGGGGGAGGTTAGTATAGTTCCAATCACCCGCTCTGCCGTCTTCTCCACCCACTGCAAGGCCCGCTGCAAGGATCTCTTGAAGTCCATTATCACCTCCTTGGTTTTGGATATTTTAAGTTCCGCATTGTTGTTGTGAGTGAGAAAACACTTGTGTGTGAAGAGGGAGAAAAGGAGGGGGCTGAGAACACACCCCTGTGGTGTTCAGGATGAGAGTGGAGGAAACCAGAACAACTATCATCTTAAAACCGATAATGCTCACTGTATATTTGATTTAATTACACTAAATATCACCACAGTGAAGGAGTTGTGTATCTTTTATACAGATGTTGATTTTATTTTTATCCATTTTGAACTTGAATTTGTGACGTAACCCCAAATTCCTGATATCTGTAACACAAAAATAGTGGTTATTATAGGATTTTACTTTGTAGAATTTAATAAAGAAACCAATAATTTTGGCCTGATTCAATCATTTGGGCACTAAATCACAAATTCAGCAAAATATATCGGAAGAAAACAAATTGTGACATTAGCTGTAACACCTAATTAAAACAGGTGTCCAATGCAGAAGTTCTAGAATCATGTCTTTTGCAAAGAACAAATTATAATCCAAAATACACTCCTCAAAAAAATAAAGGACACACTTAGACAAGCAGGTGTAAACCAAGTCAGTCACACTTCTGGGATAGCAGGCCACCTAGTTTTGAGGCAACCCTAATTGTGAATCGATTTCAGCTGCTGTTGTGCAAATGGAACAGACAACAGTTGGAAATATAAAGGAATGGTTCCGCAGGTGGTGACCACAGACCATTTCTCTGTCCTCATCTTCTCTGGCAGATCTTTTGTCACTTTTGCAATCTGGCAGTACTCTCACCACTTGAGGGATCATGAGGCGGTGTCTACAACCCACACAAGTTGCCCAGATAGTACAGCTCATTCAGGATGGCACATCAGTATGCCTTGTGGCAAGAAGGTTTGCTGTGTCCCCCAGCACAGTGTCAAGAGCATGGAGGAGATACCACTAGATGTGAAGGGGTCGAAGGAGAACAACAACCCAGGTCCGCTATCTGCTTCTTTGTGCTCAGGGGAACCTGAGGAGCACTGCCAGAGTCCAACGAAGTGACTTCCAACAGGGTTCTACTGTGTACGTTTCTGCGGAAATGGTCAAAAACTGAATCCATGAGGGTGGTATGAGGGCCTGACGCCCACAAATGGTGCCTGTATTTGTAGCCCAACACCTTGCAGTCCGGTTGGCATTTGCCAGAGCAGATTCGACATTGATGCCCTGTACTCTTCACTGATGAGAGCAGGTTCATCCTGAGCACATGCGGGAGATGTGACCGAGTCTGGCGACGCCGTGGAGAACATTCTGTTGTCTGCAACATCCTCCAGCATGACCTGTTTGGCAATGGGTCAGTGATGATCTTGGGAGGCATTTCTTTGGATGGCTGCACAGCCCTCCATGTGAGAGCCAGGGGTACCCTGACTGCCATTAAGTGCCAGGATGAGATCCTGATACCCTTTGGAAGACCATATCTGGTGCATTGGGCCTTGGTTTCCTTCTGATGCATGACAATGGTAGGCCTCATGTGGTGGGAGTGTGTCAGCAGTTCCTGCATGATGAGGGCATTGATGTTATGGATTGGCCTGCCCGCTTCCCAGACCTAAATCCGATTGAGCACATCTGGAACATCATGTCTCGTGCACCACAGACTGTCGTGGAGTTGACTGATGCTCTGATCCAGGTCTGGGAGGAGATCCCCCAGGAGAGCATCTGAGCATCTGTCATGCGCACATGCGCACACACTACGGAGGCTCATTTTGACTCGTCTTGAGGAAACTCCACAGAAGTTGGATCAGACTGTGATCTGATTTGCCACTTTGATTTTGAGTGTGATTCTGAATTCAGACCTCCATGGGATAATTTTGATTTCCATTAACCATTTTTAAATTGTTTTGTTTTCAACACATTCCACTATATAATGAATAAAGATTTTTATCCACAGTATGCCATTCATTGAGTCTAAGAGGTGTTTGAATGTTCCCTTCATTTTTTGAGCAGTGTATATACAATCACAGTTCTTACAAGAGTTATTTTCCTCTGGGAGGTTTCAGCTAATTAACTGCAGCCATGAACAAAATAACGCAAGGCTAAACGCCTCACCTTGTGTAAACCGAAGTCTTTCCAAGCCCGGAATAAACTCAGTTTATCACAACCGTTGTCATGGTGTGTTTTTATTTGGGGTGACGCTTTAGTTAACCCTTCATTGACTTGAGCTTCTGTTCCAGTCTCACTTCCAAACTTTATTTTAGCTACTGATAACTGCCTACCAGCAAAAATAACACAGTCATTCATTTTCTGAACCACTTTATCCTAATTAGGGTCGCGGGGAGGCTGGCGCCCATCTCGGCTGACTCTGGGTAAGGGCAGAGTACACCCCATGGGCAATTTGCCAGGCCATCGCAGGGCAGAAAGACGCTGATGACTATGCAGCCTACCCTTGACGAAAGTCAGCGATGGTTCTTTTACATGCCTCTCACCACAGACAGTGAGAGACCCGGCCGGCCTTTGATAACCCAGTTGCTGCACTGGGGGGGACAGCAGTGACAACTGTTGACAGTGGGATCAGTAATCCAGCACCCTACCCCCGGGCCACCAGTGCCCCAGCAATAATAACTCTATCCTATTTTGTGAAGTGATATTTGCACATTACTAATTTAATTATCTAAGGCAGCTAGCTAACTAATGACAGTAAACAAAAAATATTGAGTTGAAATGGCCCAGCAGTCATTGACACGAATGACAATTACTCCAGTCACCTTGATTAAACTTTCCTCTGCGAGAGCAGACTGATGTTTTCTCTTGGCGAGACAGCCTCTCAATGATGCACACTGTGAGAAAAAAAAAAAAAAAAATATATATATATATATATATTAGTGTGTGTGTGCGCGCATATATATGTTATCGATACACACTGACACAAACTTCCAACACAGCATTGTAAATTTTTTTAGTGCATTAATAATTTATCGCAAATGTATTCTCTGGTGGAGGTTTGTTCTCTCTGTGGCCAATTCTTTTGAAACTTATTGAATAAAAACAATTTGAATAGCATTTGGCTTCATTTTGGCACAACATGTGATCATGGTATGATTCGGTCTGATTGAGTGAGAATGAGCCATTGGGGATGCTTGTTGGTGGAATGTCACGGAGGCTGCAAGTCTAAAGAAAGTTACGTGGCAACTTGTACATGATTTCAGGGCTGTGGAAACAACAATGACAGACCACATTCTGCCAGGCCACTTGTCACTGCAACAAACAAGAAGCTCCGTTTTTGTCTCCACGTCCAGCACGATCGCTTCCCTCCAGCTACAGTTACTTCTGAACAGGTCAGAGGTTCGACCAGATGTTGTCATCAAAATAGAATGGGCACTCAAACTGTCCACAGTCCGTTCATGGAGGCACCTGCTCCCTGGCACATTCATCTGCAGTGGGCCAAATCAGTCCCAGCCTTTTTAACTTGATGTACCTTTGCTGAGATCCTCATACAAAATTTCATGATGTCTAGATGGATCAGGGTCCTGTTTTTGGATGAATTATTTTTCAAGTACAGTTTTGTGGACAGTAGAGTGTGAGATTGGCATAGGTTTAGGAGTAGCATTATGCAGATGCTAATGTTCCGGATTGAGACCACTGGATTTGACCAGAGATCATGGTTTGGCTGGAATCAGCAGCAGACACGGCGAACACACACAACAATTCAAATGCCAGTTGAATGTAACTGTGTTTAATGCCAGAGGAGGTCATGGAAGATACTGACATTCACCATTCAAGATTCTTTGTCATTATGTTCACACATAATTAAATTTTGTATGAGGATCTCAGCAAAGGTGCATCAAGTTAAAAAGGTGCAAACGAGACAATAAACTACAATTAACGCTGTCAAGAGCTGAATATAAACACAAGTAATTCTGTACACTGAACTTGAGGTAAAATATAAAAGAGAAATGTAAGCCCTGTACCTATGAATAAGAATTGGAAACGAGAGTTATACAATATGTGCATTGAGGCACTGTGAAATGCATTAACTAAATTAATAAATAGTAGCAGCAAGGTGGATAGACTAGAATGTAAATGAGGTAGAGTGCCGCAGCACAATACAGTTGTAGAGTTTGTTCAATGTCGTTAATACAAAGAACTGATGTCTGTGTGAGTGAGTATGTGTCAGTGGGGTGGGGGTTGCATATTGCGCTTGTATAATTGCGAGGGGGTATAGGGGTGACAGGTTTCACAGCTGTGGGGTAGAAGCTGTTTTTGAATCCGCTTGCGCTGGTCTTGATGTTTCTAGACCATTTTCCCGAAGGAAGTGGCACAAACCATACATTTCCCGGGTGACCTTCATTATTCAGAACTGCATGTTCATTGTGAAAATGAACGTTTATAAACCACCCCTTACTTTTTTTTTTTTTTTTTTTTGGTTAATGTCCATAAAACTATCTTTTGGACTTGAATTATTTTGTTTCAAATTAAGTCTTCAACAAACAAAAAAATTCAGCTTTGTTTTGGAAGGTTGAGGCAGCATAGAGCTTTTTTGGAAAATTATTTTCTCTAAAATACTGAACTGTAGTGTATGACATTTAACAAAAATACCGAGCAGAGTACTTTTTCTGATTTATTTATCTATCTATTTATTTTTAAGAGTGGTAGATGGTGTCACATTTTTTTAAGATAATGTATTTTTCTGAGAGGATAGTCCCTCGTACATCTTATTTCATTTGTATCGTGGTTTAATTGAAGAATTTGAGTAATTGAATTTAATGTTTACTTTTTATTCTGTGTGCACATGTAGGTTTTGCTACTTGCTCACATGTGGCTGCGTGTTTTCAGAACGGGCGCTCAAGGAAGTGAAGACTGAAATCTGTCACAAGGTAGTAAACATGCGGTCTTAAAAAGTATGCACTAAAATATGTGGGAAGGACATGCACCTTTATCACTTTATCAGTGTCAAAAGGGCCTGAGTTTATACAGAAATTATTTACCGGTACTGCTGCTATTGTCTCCTCACTGTGTCACTGTACATGTTCAGGTATGTCAAACAGCCAATCAGAGGAGGCATTCCTTTTTCACACACCTAGAAGGAAATTACACGCTTTGGATACTATGACCTGGATGACTGAGAATCTTCACAGACACCTAGACATATGTAGTGTTTAAATTCGTGTCTTTGTTCAACATAAAGTTAGCTGAGCTATTTTTATTGACTGCACATATGATAGTGCATGTTACACACATGTGTACATATAAACACACACAGGCACATACAGTCATGTGAAAAAAAAAATTAGGACACAACACTAAATGGTTAACTCTATTAAGAAATGTTCACATAATGTCCAATCTTGTTTATATTTATTTATGGAAAGGAAAAAAAAAACCAGATATCAGTAATTTTCTTTGCTTTCAAGTGTAGACTTAAATAATATTTGAAAGGTCAAAGAACTTTATTACATCATAAATTACAATTTATGGGAATTTTTGAAAATAAAATTTCAGGTACACACCATAACATATTGAAATTTGGATATGAATGCAGCCTCTTTAATATTAATCATTATTTTTTCCTCATTTTCCTGCTTCAAGGCATTTCCTACAATGTTTTTATCAAGTCTCCGTTATATATTGTACTATCTATATATATATATATATATATATATAGAAAATTCTACAAGTGGTCTGCTGATGTGCATAGAGTTCATTGTAACTGGGAATGGTAATGCTCCGACTTGTCAAGAATGTGTGTGTGTCGCGCCACCCCCCCCCATTTTTCTGTATTTTTCATATTTTGGTTGTGGTCCAACACACACGGATGGAAAGTGCTATCCGCCCCCTCGTACGAATGAGCTCACAGACACTCATGATTGGCTGGCGATCGCTGTGTCAGGGAAGTTGTTGTATGCTATCCTTCCCTCCCGTGATGGCTTGGCCAATTAGCTCCCATGGACTCCCAGCCACGAACAGCTTTGTACATTAATTCGGATTTGAACTTGCGATGTCCAATAGTTGCGCACCTTGTCAAGAATGGTCAAGAATGTCTGAAAGGCATCTCCGCTTTTGGTAAGGATGAATGCTTAAGAACAGACAAAATCATCTCCTGAATAGAAAGAAATTTTAAAAGATTTAAAAATATTTAAATAAATATGTGCTTTATTTTGTGCCTTGATAGTTTTTGCTTTGACATATGGAAAATGATGTTCATAACCCTGAGCAGTAAATATTCAACAGCCAGAATGCTTAGTAACTCCTCAGCATTTCTGAAACAATTTAAAAATGCATAAAATATTTCTGTATGTTGGGTCCATGGGTCATGTTCATAGCATGACGATACTGATGGATGGATGAAAGTTTAGCTCAAGAATTAATTCTTAATCTCTACTGTGACCTCATGTGTTTTGTTGGTTGTTTGAAACAGCCTTTGGTTCAAATATGATCTTTTGTCTAGCATGACTGTAATTAACCTCAATTGCAAGTTGCCACGATGTCTGAATGGGCACCATTGCTTGCTGTAGGACTTTGAGCCTGTGCCATTGTTCCATGCAGTTCAGAGCTTCAGGACAAATAGTGCTGTCAAACTTGTTCGCAAACATGCTGTTCCTTTTGATAATCCAGGGTATATCCTCAACACTATAGATGCAGATATCCCTGCGGTAGCTTCCTGTGGGGACAAATATAGTGTTTGAAAAAGATTGGTGTTATGGATGTTTTATATCCTGTAAATAGTCACCAGAATATTTTCACATGTGATCGCAATGATTGCAGTTGTTTTTGTTATTGACAAGGTTTTCACCAGCATTATTATGGTGTAATAATGTTTGAACTGTCATACCATTACACCCTTGATGTACTGTCCCTTCTTGGTCTCTCCATTTAATTGCTCGAATATTACCCGCCCAACCAGTAACTGTTTTATCGCCAGGGGCTTCTGTGGAGATGTTAAACAATATAAATATACTTCATATACTCATGTAGTTCAGCTGTTTATAAATGTGCATGTGTAATATTTTGTCAGCCAAGATAGCATTTTATGGTTTCTCACAGCGATTCACTAACAGTGTCTAAGTGAATAAATATTACAATTATCATTATTATCATTTATATAATGTATTTATTTATTGGCTTATTTACTTTCTGCCATGCATTTTTTTTTAAATAAGTAATTTGTGTTTACCTTTCACGTGGTTAAGGGTTACCCAGTAATGCTCATCAGGGCTGTAGGTATCCTTAGACCACTCCAGAAAGTCTTTAGCCACTGTGCTGGTGAGTACATATTCCACAAACTCTCGTTTTAGACTGTAGTAGGCTGTTCCAAAATAGATCTCCAGATTGTGTGGAGGGGGAGTCTTCTTGTGACCCATGGAGACCACATGGCGACCTGTGATCTCCTTGTGCCTTGTCTGAGTCCTGTATTGAATGTAATTTGGCTGTTTTATCCCCGGTGTCATATTCCTGTCTTTCCATTTTTTATTCTTCATATATTGGACCAGTTCCAGGTTGCTCATGACGGGGAAATCCTGACCACACAGGTTGATCACCCTTTGCCATTTGACTGGAGATTTCATCAGGTCCTCCATGCAGTTAATGTCAGCCTTCAGGCGGGAAAAACCGGCATAGGTCACTACTTCTCTAATTGAGGCAATGTGGACATTCGGAAAGCACTCTGCCAATCTCTCAACACTTACTCTGTACTCTTCTGAAGATTTAGCATCTATGTGAATGCAGTAGACATTTTGTGGGGCATAGATGGCCCTCAGCAGACGCACAAACATCTCCAGGTCTTTGTGGATGGTGATTATGAAGGCCAGAGGGTAGTCTTCCTCTTCTTTACTCAAAGATTTCATAATGAAGTGAAGGTCCTTTTGGAGACGGTAGCAGTTGAGTGGATTTTTATAGGTCAATTCCTGGCATTGAGTTCTTTCCCATCTTTGATGAGAGTGTCGAGGTAGCAAGTATTTACATTTTCCTGGGATGGGAGGGCAGCTCAGTACTTGTGGCAGTACCATTGGACCATAATCAAACTCAAAACTTAAAAAGGCCGGCAAATAAATGACTGAGAAGACAAAAAGGCTGATACTAAGTGAGAAAAGAAAAGTCCACTTTTCACCCTCAAAGCTGAACATGACTTCCTGGTCAGGTGTTAGACCACCTGAAATGTGTAGACAAAATGAAATAAAACATTAAGTCAGGCTTTTTTTATTTTTTAATTAATTTTTTTTTTTTATTGTGACTTGGCTACAATAGCATATTTGCCATGTTTTTGAAACTGAAGAGCCATAATTAAATTTGTTGTTGGTGATGGTCCTGGTGGTGGCAATAGTAATTTGTATTTTTCAGTTTAACATGTTTTTCGATGAACATCAAAAAAAAGGAAAAATAAGGGCTCATATAAACTACAGGTAACATCCGACTTATGACCGGGATCGGTTCCCACCAAACTGCCGGGCTGCTACGTACTGCGGTGCCAGATATTGAATAAAAAATAAGCATCTGCTGGCCGTGGTCATAAGTACGGGTGGACGTAAGTTGATAAGGTCGTAAGTCGGATGTTATCTGTATTAAAGGGTGTGCATTATGAAAGGGATAGTGTATTTGGCAGGATTTTAATGTCTGTCCAAGTTCTACCAAATGCATTATTTTTGTTCTGGATGTATGTGGTAGTGCACTTGGGGACAGATGTGCGTTCAGCAGGATGTGCATCCATGCCCTGAAATGTCAGGTCGGTTTATTACCATGTTCTATAAAACACGTATTATACTCCTGTATAAGGTGTTGTGGGGTCGTTTCCCCCCCCCATGTTATTCTAATATTCTTTTCATTTCATTCGAAACATTTTCATTATGTTGTATTATGGCAATGATAATGATTTGGGAAGATTGTTTTGCCTTGTTATTCCTTTTAATACTTGAATGATTAGTGACGTGAGTGCCACAATTAACAGGATTACTTTTTAGTTATCACCCTATGAATAACTTGAAAATTTCCACTTTTAGTTTTCTACGTTTGTGGCTACAATAAATCATTTAATTAAATAAACACAATAATCCTGTTTCATTATTAAATATCTTTACCCAGAATTTTGAAGATGTTGCACTAATCAGGCTATTGCAAACAAACATTGTTCTTTACTAAACTGATAACGGGTTGCTTGCTTTTATTTTTCGCTAGGTGAGATCCATGTCCAACACACATGGCAAATACATGCCTGCTGCATAAACTGTTGAGTAAAAGGCACAGGCATCTTCCCCATCTTATTAAAAAAAAGCTGGTGTTTAAATACAATGATAAAAGATGATTTTATGTTGCGAAAGACTGATTTTATGTTGCGAGAGGATGATTTTTGACATTTTGGTTTTGGCAACAGGTTATGCACTCCAAGTTCTCTTGTTATATTTATTACAATAATTATCAGATCTGATGGACAAATGACACTCCATTGATTAATTTTTGTTCAAGGGTTTACGGCTAGTGTTTTTCACATTCTTTTTCAGATTCTAATGCATTCTCATTTACTAGATTTGCTTTTCTGCATTTTAAATACTGAGGCATACACAGTAACAGGAGCATTTCAGAAATAGTTACAGAAAGCAGTTGCTCAATTTTCACTAATAATTATGATTGGTTTTAGACTTGCAGAGTTTGTTTAGAGGGAGATGCAGATCAGATAACGGATCACTTTTTATCAACATTTTCCTCTTTCCAAGGAACTAAGACACAGGGCTAAACTACATCACTTGCTTTCCAAAATGCTTCAGGTTATACTTTTAATTATATTCCCCACCTTTTTTATATAGTACAAATTTAAAAATTAAATGTATTAGCAAGTTAAAATTAACAATGAATTTAAAAAATGAAAATTATACCTCCAAAATAAATTAAGTCTAAATAAGTGTGTATATACTTATAGGTCTGATCACGAAACTGGCACATTTTCCAACCACCCAAATTCAAACTTGAATAAATATTTCCATGTCCAAGTTTATTTGTGAATCAATGCATCAAAATCTTTAGTATGTGCCTGGGAGATAAAACCATAGCAAAATATTGACATATGGTGAAAAGAGTTTTTGAAATAAAGTTTTTTTCCCCATTCCCAGTTTACACCCTTTTCACGGTTAATTTTGTGACAAGAGAAAGAACTCATTATGTTCATGTCCTGCTGAGCCTCTGCTAAGGTCTCCAGAGATCCAACAACATAATATGGAGCACAAGTGCATGCACAATGAACCATGGAATTTGGATGTATGTGGCAAAATTGCTAAATAAGCACCAGACATAAAACGGTATCAATGATATGCCGAATGTTTCCTGTCCATGTTATATAGAGTGTCTTGTGCACCCACCGATCACTGATATATTGTCATTTATTGACTGTAGATAATAAAGTTGAACATGTCAAGCACTATCACTTGGCATAGTCTAACTAATTACACAATTATTAGCTAAAGCTACTGAGTGAATAGGACATTCATTCTGTCCATGTTACATACTGACCTTTTGAGTCATCATAGTGATAATTTGATAATGCTGTTCAAGGAATATTATTCTGCAACTACCATGCGTTAATGAATATTGCCGTAATACATTAAAAAAAGGGAAAACAATTTTTTTTCTGAATCTGCAGAAAATGTAACAGGTCAGTGTCATGTACCAATTTCATGATCAGACCCATGCACATGCCCACCTTAATACATCAAGCAAGTACATTTTCTTACCTTTTATGTGCAGCAAATTTCAATGTTAAATCATATAGCAGTAAATATTAAGCTCAGGCCACACTGTCAGCCGAGGAGGGTCATGCCTGCTGTCGAGGTGAAGTGGTGAAGCTGAAGCTGTCAGTGGTGAAGAGGTGAAGCTGGATGATCAGTTGGCTCCGGTCTCTATTGTGGCTGAACGCTTGTTTCTACCACTGTACTATCAATTTAGTATCCTTTCTTTGCTCTAGTACCAGAGGTTTGACTACTTGGTTAAAGAGGGAGAGATGGAGACACTGAACTTGCCCAGCAAGTACTCATACCTATTTTGTTTTTAAATTCTCCTCCCTGCTCCTCCTTCCTTCTTCCTTCTCGCTAATGCTCACACTGTGACACTTTTTTGGGTTTTTTTTTTTTTCTGCGCTTTCATTTCATGTCGGAGTGACCAGGATTAGTTGGTACGCATTTTATAAATTTGTCCCCTCTGTAATGCCTTTGCTGTTGGTGAGGGTCACTCTAATTGAAAGATGGGCTTTACTGCTGTAACTTCGACAATGCTTGTTTACTTTTCTGAATTGTTTTGTAGTAAAATATTTCAGGTAGTGAAATAATATTGTTTATCAGATTTTTCTACTTATTGTGAAGTTAGTTGGAATGATGGCCAATATCTCATACTTGAACTATAAATGCTGTGTTTTACATTTGATGTGGAGTCAGGGCTGACGCAGCCGCTTAGCCAAAATGTTTTTCTTTGTTATTTTGCTTCTATTGCTGTATTGACACAAACCTGGAAACAAAATTGTGGCTAAAAAGTACAGTTTAAAAGATGATTCATATTGATACTCATGATAATGTCAAAGGGAAATTTGGTTTCCTTGGCTCACAGGAAAGCTTGTCGAAGAAGGTGACGAGCCTGATATCCATGTGGTTTCCGAGAACAAAAAAATAGGTCTGCGGTTTTTCAGGACAGCCTGTTGTAGAAGGTGACTAACCTGAAGCCACCTATTTGCTCTGGGTGGAAACCCTTGTCGGGGATGAGGGGTTCTGGTGGCTGTGGGCAAGCTTGGGATGCATCAACATGCCCAACATGCCACTTTGGCTCAGATTTCTCCTAGAAGGGTGGACGAGCTCGGCCCGGCTAGTTCAATTGGCTGGTCACCTAATTGCCATCTATTTGATCTGGCAGTAAGTGGCTTGTGGGCCAATTTGGAGCTAGGGTTTGGTGGATGTCTTGGGATCCTCTTTAGTATTAATTCGTGGAGGAGTCGCCTCAGATTTCCATGAGTCTTGTGACCATTTATCCCTCTTTATCTGGAGTATAGCATAGCTGTAACCATGGCAGTGGGGCCGCTGGATATCCGACTACTCTTGCTGTTGCCCTAGTTGGCATTTGGTGAATGGGGAGCAGCGATGCTGAAATGAAGCAACATCATTTATGAATACCCAATTAAACAGTTCTGACAGAAAGAGATTGAGATACGTGGTAGATCTTCCACCTCCTAGAACTTCTGCCGCCTTTCTTAAGTTTTTGATTGTTTCTACAAAAGACTTAGATAAACCTCTTTCGTCTACTCTGGTTGCTGTTCAAAAACTTATTTATGGTATTTCTGGAGATGTTGGTATTTCCAAATCAAAATTTGACCTGCTCATTGAATGTCAACAACAACAAAGGCAACATATCTTCAGGGCACAACGATGTTACTTAAAGTGCCTGTGAAAGTAACCATTCACAGGTCTCTTGATTATAGCAAAGGGACTATTTGGGATTGTACTGCGTGTCTTTCCTCCTTGACTGAAACAGAGATTCAGATAGAGTTACCGAGTCAGGGGATTGTCGCTGTGAAACGGTTCACCTGGAAACCAGGCAGTCTCTCAAATCCAACAAATACTTGCCTCATTTTTTTTTTTTCAAGCTCAACACTTCCCAACTCAATCAAAGGTGGTTATGTTCACCTCCCTAGTCAACTTTTCTTTCCTAACCCTCTTTGACATTATTAGTGTCAGAAATATGGCCAGGGTTCTTCCCAGTGTCGCAACCAAGTGGTATGTTGCCAACGTGGCCAGGCAGATCATAGCAGTGATGGTTGTAATGACCTGAAATGTGAAAATTGTGCTATCATGTGGTATCCTCACGAGATTGTCTGATCTACCATCATGGAAAAAAAAATAATTTAAATTAAATCTGGGATTAAAAAAATATCAGATATAATAATAATAATAATAATAATAATAATAATAATAATAATGATAATAATATTATATTATAATATTATATGTATAATATTATCTCTCTTACAAGCTAGGTGTGTAAGACTATGGAAAAGAATGATGAATGATCGACTGGTCTGGTTCCTAGAAGCGTATGGTCTCATTTCTGATATTTGATGTGATTTTTGTCGAAGCCAGAGCAATGTTGACCATTGAATCTTCTGGAAACTCTTATTAAAAATGCTTTTGAAAATGGACATAATGTGGGGTGGTAGTCTTTGATTTAGAGGTGGCTTATGATACCACTTGGAAGTATGGCATTTTACGAGATCTTCATGACTCCAGTCTTTGTGGCCGTCTTCCAGACTTTTATCTCAATTTTTACACAATCGTCATTTCAAACAACCCTATCTGATTTTTTTCGACCAAGATCAACGTGTTCTTCAGGGTAGTATTTTGTCTGTAACACTGTTTAGCATTAAGAAACAGTTTGACGAAAGTTTGAAATGAACATATTAATGGTTCTCTATTTGTAGATGATTTAAACATCTATTTTTTTAAATTGAGATATTACCTTCCACTCGGGGGTTCTGAGATTTACCCTTTAAAAAAGGGTGTGTATGTAAATGTGTGTGTGTGTGTGTATTATGTGTATATATACATGTGCGTGCGTGCGTGCGTGCGTGCGTGCGTGCGTGCGTGCGTGTGTGTGTGTGTGTGTGTGTGTGTGTGTGTGTGT
>JAQNCB010000006.1:27514019-27526915 GCA_030068295.1 Euristhmus nudiceps | reverse complement strand
TATATATATATATATATATATATATATATATATATATATACACACACACACACACACACACACACACACACACATACATACATATACTGTATATACATACAAGCAGTTTGTGTCAAGGATTCCGCCGCCAGAGGGCGCTGTTGAGGTGATCAGTGCTGCTGGGAGTGCTCCCCCTCCCTTCTCTGAGTTTATTTGTTTCAGCTGTTTTGAGTTAAGGAGAGCTATATTTAGCCCTTGTCTTTGAATGTGCGTTTGTCGGTTTATTTCGTTGCTTCATGTTGTGTTTTCCAGGTCATGATTCTGTCGGTTTGTTTTTGGTTCTGTCAGTCGGTCTTTGAGATTCCCCCATTGGAAGGTAAAGGGTATTTTGGTTCTGATTTATAATAAAGATTTTCTGTTCTGCAACCTGCTCTCCTCTCCTGCAATTGATTCTGCCTTGTTATCTGCGTATGGAGCATTTCATCTACCAACAATGTGGCGTCGGCGCATCCCGCCTGCCGCATGACAGAATGAACCCACCAAGCCTTGCTCCAGCGGATCTACCAACCACCGAGGAGGATCTGGTGAGTCGGCTACAGAGAGGGCGTATGTAGATGGGCACTGCTATGGATGAACTAAGTGCAGCTATGGGGAATCTCGCAGAGGCTATGGCCGGCATCTCGGCGACGGGTCAACCGCAGCCGGTGCCCACGTACGTTTCTCTCGAGTCCTTTTATGCCTCGCTATACGGCGAGGGGCCCTCGTCCCGCTCGGCTTCGGTAGAGTCGTGTCTGCTTCGGTCCGTCACGGAACCAGCGCCTCCGTTCTCGTCTGTCACGGGGCTATCACGGGGCTGTCACGGTTTCAGGGCCAGCGCCCCTGATCTCGTCTGTCGCGGGGCGGGTGGCTCCGCGCCCAGGGATTTCGGGGTCGGCGCCTGCGCTCCGAGACGGTTCGCGGTCAGTTGCCCCGCGCCTGTCCGTTGCCGGGCCAGCGCCCGCGTCGTTGCCAGTCTCGGCCTGCGCCCACGCTCATGTCTGTCAAGGGGACATTGCCCTCGTACTCGTCCGCTTCAGGACCGGCGCACCCCTTCTTGTGTGTCGCGGGGCCGGTGGCTGCGCGCCAGGTGAGTTCAGGATCGGTGGCTCCGCTCCGGGCCGGCTCTGTTCCAGAGGTCTCACTCCGGGCTGGCTCGGGGTCAGTTCCCCCGAGCCCGTCCATCTCGAGGCCTGTGCCCCCGCCGCCGTCTGTCATCGGGCCAGCGCCCGCGCTGTCACCTGTCCCCGGGCCTGCGCCCTCGCTTATGTCCACCTCGGGGCCAGCTCCCCTGCACCCGTCCGTCTCGGGGCCAGGTCCCCCCGCACCTGTCCGTCTCAGGGCCAGCTCCCCCGCCCTGGACCATCCCAGGGCCAGTTTCCCCGAGGCCGTCTATCTCGAGGCCAGTGCCCCCGCCGCCGTCTGCCATTGGACCAGCGCCTGTGTCGTCGCCCGTCCCTGGGCCTGCACTCGCACTCAAGTCCGTCTCGGGGCCAGTTCCCCCGCACCGGACCGTCTCGGGGCCAGTTCCCCCGAGCCCATCCACCTCGGGGCCATTGCCTGGCTGCTTGACTGCGGTTTCTAGGCCACTATGGCTCACGCCAAAGTCCAAACCCCCACCATAACTGTGTGGACTCTAGGGGGGTAGGGCAGTTTGGACCTTTTTTCCTTCCTCTTTAGCCCCTCCACGAATTGAACTGAGACTTAGCACTGAACTGAGACAAAGCAGCTTAAAATGTATTATTCTGTAAAGCTGCATTGTAATAATATCAATTGTTAAAAACACAATCCAAATGAAAATTGAGTCATCGCTCATCTTTATAATCCACTCGTGTGTACTTAAAGTTTTTGCAGCGGAATAAATGATTGTCACTCTTTACAATGACCAACAAGACAATCAGAGATTGCAAGACCCACACATATTAACACACTTCTTTTGGTCAAAAGGAGATTTTGTTTGTAGATCGGTGTGCAAAACATTGATGACCCTGCACATGAACCTCTCAAACTCAATTTGGCGCTGCGCCCATTGCTGAGCTCAGTGCAGCGAAAATTCACATCTGCCCCATGCAGCCCATTATGGATAATGTGTTTGCATAAAGTCCAGCAGTGGATTTTCTCTAAATTATGTAAAAGTCACTTTACTGTGAATATTGTGAATGTCAAAGATTGGATCAATGACCTAAATGAGACTGATATGACAGAAATACGTCATAATCACAGAGAACTTCATGAATAGACACATTAAAATAAACTTCACTTTCATCCATTTTCCAAACCACTTAATCCTAATTAGGGTCACAGGGAAGCTGACGCCCATCTTGGCTGACTCTGGGCAAGGGCAGAGTACACCCTGGACAGCTCTCCAGGCTATCGCAGGGCAGAAACACACTGACAGTGGGACTTAAACACCAACCCTGGTATCAGTAATCCAGCACCTTACCACCAGGCCACCACAGCCCGACAAACCACTTTCTGACAGTAATTCTAGCATATCTTGTGCCTGTACAGGACTTTCAATGTTTGATATGTTCTATACTGTCAACATTTGAACCTTTTTTTTTTTAAATTGGGGTTGCAAATGGACTTGAGTAAAAGTAGCAATTAAAATCTGATCTCTTTCAGCTTCTGTTTTTCTGTCTTTTCTTGGAAAAACACACACATAACTTTGCATTATTCATGAAATCAAAAATAATTCCCTATGACCAACATAAACATCCCAGCATATCTTTAAAATTCAGAGAAATTGACATGATAAAGGAACAATATTTGATGCTGATTTTTATATATTAAAAAAAATAGCAACACAAGTAACAAATCATACATGCCAGCTCAGGTTATTACATTAATTTTTCACATAGGACCAGATATGTTTTGCAATAATACGAAAGAAGTTTGCTGACGAAAGAAGTTTGAAAAATAAGTGAAAAGGCAAAATATACATGGGAAGAGCAGGATACCTCTTTAGGACAAGCTGGTTGTTAAATTCACCACAAGGGATGCACATTTTTTATTTCAGATAAGGACAAAAAAGTTTTGTTTTTTTTTGGGGCAGGTGACTTTAGGAAGAACAGTACTAGCATCATTTGTGATATTTTATAACTTGTTCAATCCTCCATACTCTTTTGAAGCTGGTTAAAGGCACATTTAAAAACAGGATATTCATTTTCTGTAAACCAGCATTATAAATGTGGGGGGGGGGGATAAGTAATTGGACACAAAAAATTATAAAATTAGTAATTTATTATTTAATATATTTCTAGTGCTTCTAAACACGGAAAATTGCATTCATGTCATTTGATTATAGCAAAAATTGTGAAATAAAATATTCAGATACAACAAATGAACAAGATTACTGCTTTGTTTTAGAGCTGTTGGTAATTAGAGCTTTGAAATGTCTGTGGTATGAACAAATTTAGCAGCATTGTGGTTCAGTTGTAGCCCATTCCACTTGGCAAATAATTTTCAATTACCTAAGGCTACAATGGTCCCTCTAATGAACTAACACCTCCACAAATTTTAAATGAGTTGAAAGTTGGAAGATTGACGAGGCCATGCAAGGACTTCTTTATTTATTTAGGCTGTATGCTTGAAATTGCTATCTTGTTGAAATCTTCTCCCCAGATTCAGTTTTTGGCCTACAAGATTAAACTGTTATCGAATATATCTTGTACCTTGACTCCTTTCATGTTTCCTTTCATGGCATGTAATGCAACCAGTTCAGGGACAGTTCCAGGAAGAGCCCACTTGGATCTCCAGGGCATGTGCCCTGTCCACCAGAGCCCACCTCCCCATTCGACACCTCTTCCCCTAAATGGGCTGAAGCTAAGCAGGTGGTCGAGCGAGAGCTGCTTCTATGCAGGATCAAATGGTTTGGCATACAGGATCTATAAAAACTGCCCTAGGACCCTGAAGCTGCTGCAGAGGCTGATGTGCACTGCCTGGAGAACCCAATCCATCCCTCCAGCATGGAGCAGAGAAGTCACTAATTTCATCCCAAAAGAGAAAGACTCCCGCAACATCAAAGGCATAGTCTTATTGAACGTGGAAGGGGAAAATTTTCTTTTCTGTGATGGCAAAGCACTTGACCAGCTGCCTCCTGGCAAAAAACTACATTAATACCAATTGCCAGAAAGCAGGTGTCCCTGGCTTTCCTGGCTGTGTAGAGCACTCAGCCATGATCTGGGAACAGATTCAGACAGCAAGGCAGAGCAAATCGGACCTGCACGTGGTTTGGCTAGACTTTGCAAACGCCTATGGGTCTGTTCTACACCAGCTCATCTACTTCGCCCTGGACTTCTTCCACATTACAGCACAAATTCAGAGTCTGGTAGCAAGGTACTTCGACAGCTTCCACATCTGATATACAACCAAGATCACAACTACTTGGCACCATCTAGAGAAAGGAATAGCGGTGGGTTGCTCCATTTCCCCCATTCTTTTCACAGTGGCTTTTGAGATTATCCTGATTGGTGGGAGACAGATGGCTAAAGGTGTCACATCCCAGTCAGGCCAACAACTCCCAGCTCTCTGGAGCTACATGGATGACGTCACCACCCTCCGCCAGACAGCTGCATGCACAGCCAGGCTTCTGAAAAGGCTCGAGGAGCTGCTAACATGGGCACGGATGAAAATAAAGCCAACCAAGTCCTGCAGCCTCTCCATTAGAAAAGGCATCTGGAGGGATAACATTTCCTTCTCAGTAGACAGCAAGAAGATCCCACTGCTAGTGGACCAACCAGTGTGGAGCCTTGGAAGGCTTTACACTGCAGACTTGGATAACAAACACATGGCTGCCTTTGTCAGCCCACAGCTCCATGACGGGCTAAACAAGATCGACCAGAGCCCCTGCCAGGAAAATACAAGGGTTGGTGTTATTAATTTACCCTGTACCAGCACCTAATGTGTAGTTTTTTTGGGAGAACGACGCTGAAGCACCCCCTAAAATCAATCACCGCTGGCTACAGACAGAAGAAGATAGTCCACACAGGGCGTAAGTGGGACACTGCAAAAGCTGTTGATAGCCTGTATCAGCTGGCTGAAACGCCTGGAAGTCGTCGATCGACAGCAGCAAGGCAGATCTGCTGTCGGTCAGGGACCTGCACCCAAGATGTGGTCCAAGGCTTCAGGGAAGGAGAGGAAAGACCTTGTGATCTCTGAAATCTCAAAGATCAAAGAGGAGAACTACATAACCAAAGCCGTCAGCCAACAATACCAAGGGAGATGAACAACATGAGAGGTGGTCATCAACAGAACCATCACGTGGTCTGACATGTGGAGGATGCCCCAAGCAAGGCCAAGCTTCATGATCAGGGTCACGTATGACACCCTCCCCAGTCCCCAGAATCTGCACCTCTGGTACAGCTCAGAGTAGATATGCCAACTCTGTAGCTCTGGAAACCGAAGTCCACAGCACATCCTCTCTGGGTGCAAGGCAGCACTGACTCAGTGCAGGTACAGATGGCGCCATGGCCATGTGTTACGCAAGTTAGATGAGATCCTGGAAGTACGCAGACTGGAAGCTGACAACACCAGCCCACCAACAGCACAACAATGGATCCAGCTTGTCCTGCAAGGGGGTGAAAGCCTGAACGGCAGCTCAAAACAGCGGTCCCTCCTTTCTCCCGGAGGAGAGTGGAACATGAGAGCCGGCCTTGACCGGCAGCTCAAGTTCCCTCAGGACATTATACCCACCACCCTCAGGCCTGACATTGTCCTCTGGTCTATCCCCACGAACACAATCATCATGTCAGAGCTGATGGTCCCTTGAGAAGAGGGGTGGATTCTGCCTTTCAAAGAAAAAAGGAGAAATACACCGACCTAGCTGCTGCATTCTGCCAAACAGGCTGGAAAGCATCCCTTTTCCCAGTAGAAATCGGGTGCCGAGGCTTCATTGGAACCTCCACTCAGCGGCTCATGGGGTCCCTTGCAATCACTGGATCCAAACACAAAGACTTGGCAAAGGAGGCAGGGCAGGGCAGCTTTTGGTTTTGGCTTCATAGGCATGACAGAGCATGGAGGAACCAAGGTTCTTAGAACCCTGAGATGTCCTTGGGTAGTGTGTGAGAGAAGAATCCTCAAACCAGCTGCAGTGTGTGGCAGGGAGACATCCTTGTCACTACCCCACCACCCAGAGATGTTCCGGGATTAAAGGGGCAAAACGTCGATGAGGGTTGGCTCCTGGCGGATGACCCTGCAGCGGGTCCACTGTCAGTGCACTGGCACTGTCAGTGCACTGGCACTGTCAGAGGTGCAACAGGCAGCGATGCCCTGCAGGAATACGCTCCTGTGCTCACATCAGCAGTAGCATTTTCAAAGAAGCAGCCCCAATGCATGCCTCTCCCACTCCATATTTCACTGTGGGTAAAGTGTTCTTGAGATCATATATGTAACTATTTCTCCAAATATATTATTATATAATTTATTTTTGTTTCTTCTGAAAGAGTATATTGCTCCAAAATATTAACTGACAAAAGCAGAAAGGATTTTTATAGGATTTTTATTTTAGTTTAATGACCAAATTAATTATATGTTTCTAATATAAACAAACTTAAAATATGATACCTGAGATATGATCAACAAAGCTTTAGACAGGTAAAATAAGATTAAAAGAATATACAAGAGAAGGCTACACAATACAATAACAGGTAGCGGGTGTTATCAAGACTGGCTATAAAATTAGAGTAAATACAAAAACCACCATTTCCTGTGCAAGGCCTTTGACTCCTCATTTGGCACTGTCTGAATGCTACTTGTCTGCTATTAAAAATTTATAACACATCACAAAGAGAAGACACAAACAATAGAGACAACAGAGCAGTTAAGCTGTTCAATTGTTATATTAAGGAAGATTGGACAAATGTTCTATCTTATCATCAGTCATTTGCTGAACCTCTGAATCCTACTTTAGTAGCGGGCAGTCTGGTGCCCATCTCAGCCAGCAGTCAGCGGGATTGGAGTACAATTCTCTTGCCGTGATGTTAACCACTATGTCATAGTACCATCCCTGAACAAAAGTTACAATTGCAAAATTGTGACAATTACTTTTCTTTTCAATTACTTACTGTTCTAAAATAATAAAAAAAATTGCACTTTTGTAATCCCCTTCATATTCACCAAAATTGCTACAAAATTGGCCTGGGAGATATGATCTAATAATTATATAGTATATAGTAAATGGAAATACAAGAAAAAGTAAACTTACACAGGATTATTAGGGCTTACGTTTCCATTTTAAAGTGTGACAATGACATGGCTTCATACTTTAAAGTACATGACCGGTCATTTTTTCTTTCCCCATTTAGCACATTAAACCCTTCATAAACATACAAAGAGTAGAAATCATGCAGTACTTGGGGTTCCTTTGACTTATATCTCAAATTATTGCGCTATCCAAAAGTGATGTCGTAGCGAGAACCACCTACTCGGGCCAATTCCGTGACAGAATGACAGAACTATCATGACATGTACGACACAGATATGATACTCTTCTGAATGAGAATTTGTTTAGGGTGACTGATTGACATGGTCAAAGTCTTCGATTTTGTCAGTGCTACTGCCACTCTCACTATCTTCGGAAAACTCGCTTGATACCTTGAATTCAGCATCATCGGCCATGTCTTTTGTTTTAGTGCAGCTGAGCGTGTCAGGGTTCTCGCCTCTACGTCACAGGTCAAAGGTCA
Source organism: Euristhmus nudiceps (assembly GCA_030068295.1). Lineage (NCBI taxonomy): Eukaryota > Metazoa > Chordata > Actinopteri > Siluriformes > Plotosidae > Euristhmus > Euristhmus nudiceps. The sequence continues at coordinate 27,519,218 of JAQNCB010000006.1, read as the reverse complement.
CATGAGTGTGTGCTGGTCCACTTGCAATCGGGTAAAATCAGCAGAGGGCATTTAATTTACCTTTTAATGTTAATGTTAATTGGGTGATTTGTCTAAAACCACTTATATGGAGTAGTTTACTTGGGCATGGCTGTCGCCGAGCATGTCTTTAAGTGATTGTGACAAACCATGAGTCAGCCACATAATGGCCTGTGTCAATCATATCATATTATAGTATATACTAATGCTCAGCAGATGCAAGATCAAAACAAAGCAATACAGCATTCTGTTTTTCTGTGCTTTTTTAACACAATAAAAATATACTGTTATAAGTATGTTTATCTCAGTGTATTGTTAAAGCTCAGTATCCTGAATAACCATGAAACCATAATATTAAATTGTAATTTTTCTTTTGCATAGTGCTGTTATGTCCTGGTCTTTGAGGTTTTCTAGGTGTGGTAACAGTGAAACCTTGTTAATTACCATACATGGTGGCTGGTTAGCGCTCCCTCCAAAGGGGAGTCAGCTGCAGGCCAGGCAGCTTTATAGCCAAGTATGATTTTAGGAGTATGTAGCAGCGAGGGTGTGATCAAGTACCCTTTAAAAACAGAGGGGAGTCAGGTAGAGCCACCAGGTAATATTGGTCTCAACTGAGTACCTATTTATGTGTATTCTCTATAATTGAAAGATTTGAAGGTGGAAAAATTCATAAATAACATAAATGAATACATCAGTTAAAAACGTTTATGTTGATGCATTTTTCAGTGCCATCAATAGATTTCAATGTCATCTGTTATATTGACTTGTCAAGGCAGCCCTAATATATGGATGGAGGCAAATAACTTTTCCAAGACCTTTACAAGAAGATTGCGGAGCAGCATAGAAATGGTGCTGGATTTCCTTGCAAAAATGTTCAACTAGGCATTCAGAATGTTGATCAGTTATCTAGCTCAAGAACTAAGAATCACTACAAGGAGCTAGGAGCTCTAGAAAGAGTTTGAAACAGTGGTTATAACTGTCAGAGAAAACAATATGTAATGCACTCCACAGCCACAGTCAATTCTCAATCTCCCAAGAAGATGCCCTTAGTAAAGAGAAGCATACAAAAGCTTATTTGAAGTTGTGTACAGAACATTCAGAGAATCCAGCTTATAAAAAGAAAAATCAATGGAGTTATACACCGGACAATTTTTGAGAAAAAAAATCTATTTCTATCTGTTAAGATGATAAGGATGAGACATGGGTGAGCTTTCTAGAACAATATAATCTAAAACATACTGAAGTGAATTAAAGAACATGATACACCATTTAATTTAAAGGATAGGAAGATCAGTTTTCTTCATGCATGATCTTGTATTGCTGCCAATGTTTCTTCTGGAGAGTCTGAGCGTTTTTTTGCTTGTTTGTGTTTTATTTGTGAGCATGTTTTTTTTTTTTGTCTTTTTTATTGTTTATGTTTTGTTTTATTTTTTAATTCAGAATTTCTGGGGAGAAAGTCAGAAATAATGTATTTATTCCACTGAATAAGTGTTTGAGAAATATTTCATTCATGCCATTATTTTAAGCACATTTCCATTTGTGGGTAATGTCATAAATACTTTAAGCATTTGTGGACTGACTGACTAAGATCAAACTCTTGCACTTTGTTAGGGCCAGAGTGGCCAGTTTAAATGTACGTTTTTTCCCCTATTAATTTACCATATAAAGTAGACAACAGATTATTTGATAGACAGCATGCCCACACACATGCACACGCACGCACGCGTACACACACACACACACACACACACACAGAGAGAGAGAGAGAGAGAGAGAGAGAGAGAGAGAGACTTTAACTGGTAGTAATGTTGCATTCTTACATCCTTCTTTTATTATTCTTTTAATAGTGGTTGAAACACAACATTTTGGTGCATTACTGTCACCTTTGCTATCATCTGCAAGTAAAAACAAAAGGAAAACACAGAGACTAGCCAGAATGCAGCATCATAAAATGTACTTCCATCCAGAGGTGTATTAGTTTTGAATGAGATTTTGTAGTGACAGAGGGAGAGTCTAACCACTTTGTGGTCTTCACTAGCACATCCCTTCCTCCACATTCATGGCTGAAGTGCCCTTGAGCAAGGCACGTAACCCCCCAAGTGTTCTCCAGGTGCCCCCAATGTGTGTGGCAGCCGACTGCTCCAAGTGTGTGTGTGCTCACTCTGGATGGGTTAAATGCAGAGGCAAAAATTTCCCTTGGGGGATTAATACAGTGCATCAAAATCAAAAATATTATTATTATTATTATTATTTTTTAAATCCCAAAGACTTCAACTTGGTTTTAGGTCAAGTTTCTTTTGTAGCAAATTCATGTGTGAAAATGATTCCTCAAACCCTCTGAAGCTGAATCCTAGAGCTTTCGTGTTAGACCAGTCACGAAGGTAAATTGTCCTATCTCATGATTAATGCAAATAATCGTGATAATTTTTCTGACCACAATTAATTGCCCATAATTACTGTCAGTCAGTCAGTCAGTCTCCAGTCGCTTGATCCAGGGTCGGGTTGTTGGGGCAGCAGCTTAAAGCCAAACATAACCCTAATTCAAAACACATCCAAAACGTTTCCTCGGGTCTTTTACCTAACGTTTCAACATAGAAATATATGTACCTATACGCATTTGGTAATTATTATATTAGTTAAAGTACATTACGAAATTCAGTCCATGTACGCTGCCATACTTTCCCATGATGCCTTACTTCCTGTGACATAGTGACCACACCACACACATACAGAATTGGTTTGTTTACATGGTAGTTGAAGGCATTTATGCGCGGTGTGCTTGTTTAAGGTTTTTAATCGTAGACTAATCGATTTAATTGTAACATAATCATAATGTATCAATCCAATCCTCAATAACTATTTTATGGTTATAAAACTTTTACTGCAGCTACAGCTGTGACACACAAAAAAAAAAATCAATAATAACCTCATAAAATTACAATATTATTTAGGAATATAGCCACATTTTACTCACCAAAAATACTTTTTATTTGTACACAAAATCCATTCTTCTTTCTTTCCTCAAGAAGCTTACAATTACTCTGTCATACAGATTATCCGTGCGTTTCAGTTCCATCAAGAAGTCCTTTTCTATCGCCATCGAAGCTACTGCTGAAAGTTGAGCCTGCCCTGTCGTATTTCTGGCATAAGTTTTTATTCAATTTAGGACTGAACTTTACCCAGACATTCATTTCCCACCAAAAATCGGATGATAAGACCTGCAATGTCATTGGTTCGCTTCCCACTGGTAGCATCTTCAAATCTGACAAACCACTCGACACCTGTGGCCGTTACATAACACAGAACCAGTGTGTGCTGCGCTGCGTTACTCGCATCTGTCGTCTCATCCACCATAACAGAGACAAACGGTGCTTTATTATATTTCCTTCTGATCTCTTCCCCATCACTTCAGCAATAGCAGTGATCAGGTCGTTTTGTATTTTGCCCGACGTCCCACTAAACACTAGTGGACAGGTGGTAATGTAAATCCGTGTTGCTCTCAGCAATGAGAGAAAGAAGCTCCAGATAGTTTCCTTTGTTTTTGGATCCAGCGCTTTGATCGTGTCCCCGAAATGAAAGTTCCTGCTTGCCCAAAAAAAATGACACAGTCTATCAGTCCACAAATCCAGTGTTGCTCCAAGCACCATGGCAAATCATTTGTGGCAAATAACAAGCACTCCCAGAAGTACAATTTGCAGTGTTCTTCGGAGCCTGTGAACCAGGCGCATAGACTACAGTGGTGCGGTGCATACATCATATTCTCCCGTGTTCTTGTGAATGCCACGAGATTTAAAACCGTGATGGCGGCACCCTCTATTGAAATAGCGCAGAATTAAAAGGTTTATATTAGTAACCACGATAATCATTCTCCTAAAATAAATGCAAAATAAGATTATATTATGTTAAGACCTTCAATAGGAAATAGTTTGAAAATAGGATTATGTCTGGCTTTAAGCAATGATGTCCTGACATCGCTCTCCCAAGCTAGGTCTACCGGGGAGTACAACAAGGCATTCCCAGACCAGCCAAAAGACATAGTCCCTCCAGTGTGTTATGTGTCACCAGGAAGGTGTTCAATAGGCATTCCAATTAGATGCCTGAGCCACCCCAACCAGCTCCTCTCAACACGGAGGATAAACGGTTCCTCTCCGAGCTAGTACTGGATGGCCGAGGTACTCGCCCTATCTCTGAGAACAATATTCACCCCACCACCCTGTGAAGGAAGCTCATTCCAGCCACTTGAATCTGCGATCTTGTTCTTTCGGTCACTACCAAAAGCTCATGACCACAGGTAAGGATAGGAACAAAGATTGACTGGTAAATCGAGAGCTTTGCCTTTCAACACAACTCCTCTTCACTACGACGAACCAATACAGCAGAGGCTGGACCAATTCGCCTGTCGAGCTTCTGTTCTATTCTTCCCTCACTCTTGAGCAAAACGTCAGCTCCTCCACTTTGGGCAGGACCTCTTTCCAGATCTGTGTCGGAACTCAGACCTGATTTTTGAGGAGGGTGAAGTCCACGCTTTTCCAACTGAGAACCATAGCCTCGGATTTGGAGGTGCTGACTCGAGCTGCAAATTGCTCCAATGAGAGCTGGAGGTCCCAGCTTGATGAAGCCAAAAGGACCACATCATCTGCAATAAGCAGAAATGACCAGAACCGGTGACAAAGGACAGCCCATAATTATTACTGTGTGCTTATTTATTTATTTTTGTTTAAAGAGCGAGAGAGAGAGAGAGAGAGAGAGAGAGAGAGAGAGAGAGAGAGAATTGTCCTGAGTCCGCTGTATCTCCCGTCCTCTGTTGTCTCCTCAACTGTGTCTGTGAATGCCATGGAGAGAAGGGAATGAGGAGGCTGGAGAAAACATACTTTTTTTCTCACCAGTGTGACCAATACACATTGGGATGTGGACAGCAGCAACCCTGAAGTGATAAGTTAATAATAGCATGCAATGACAATACTAGTAATTTAAGATATAAATGAAATAATGTACAAGAATTGTCTTTCTATCTCTGTGGTATTAACCCTTGATGATAATGTGACTCAAGTTTCTCTTCTTATAGCAGAGATGAAGATGCTGAGGTTCTCTTTGGGAGTGACGTGGTTGGACAGGATCAGGCATGAGTCCATCAGAGGGACAGCACATGTTGGATGTGTTGGAGACAAAGCCAGAGGTTCC
>JAQNCB010000006.1:27148073-27162408 GCA_030068295.1 Euristhmus nudiceps | reverse complement strand
CTGTCCGCCCGCAGGAGCTGGAATCCATCCAGAGAAACGGCCGTGTCCGGAGTTAGCGCTGTTAGCCATGTCTCTGTGAATAGCAATTGGCACAATTTTTACGCCGGATGCCCTTCCTGATGCAACCCTCTACATTTATCCGGACTTGGGACCGGCACAAGGAAGACACTGGTTTGTGCCACCTTTAGGCTGCATTTTACACACATCGTCTATATTTACATACATGAAGGCATCTTTTGATTTTAGGCTTTGACAATCATCTGCTTACCTCCTGAAGAGTGTTTTTAACTTGACTTGATGTTGCGAATTTATTTTTCTTTAACAAGCAAAGAATTCCATAAGTTTCCAGTTTACTTGTCTTCCTTGGTCTTCTTTGTCTTTTGGTGTTGCTGAGCTCACTGGTGCGTTTCTTTTTACCAGGGCTTCTGAGCGACTATTGGTATGGAACAATTTAAGCCTTGCCTTGCCACAGGAAACCCAATAAAGCTGCTGTATTTCTTAGTTGATGCTGATTGGTGGTTGTGTATTGCTGACTTGCGATGGGCAGCAGTTAAAAAGAAGATTTATCATATTAATACTAAAACTAAAAAAATTAGGGCTCATTCACCACCATCCAGATTCACACAGAATACAAACCTCACATTTTATCATGGAGCATGACGGATAACTAATAAGCACCTAATTTTGGTTGTGAAAGGCAGTGAAAAGAAAACTCAGTTTTGAACTTTCGTACTTTTTCCACAAATATTCCAGGGCTGAAGTTGATGCTAATATGTGCACAGTCACAAACTATACAGCCCATAATGGAGTAGCGCTATTTTTATATACCAGGCTTGGACACCTACCAATCTATCGGGAGCTCTGTGTCATGACCCGGGCATGCCGTGACCACTTCCCGCCGCCAGAGGGCGCAGATGAGGTGTCACCTCACTCCCTCCTCAAATTATGCTGGATTCTGTTCACCTGTTTGTTTATTTTCGGTATTTAAGGAGGCCCTGTTGGTTAGCTCCTGGCTGGGACATTGCACTCTGATGCCTGTTTTGATTCCTTTTGTTGACTGTCTGTCTGCTTCAGAGTCATGCCAAGATTTGCTTTCCAGGTTTGATTTCCTTCTTTTAGTTTTATGCTGATTGAGAGACCTTTTCTTTTATTTATTTTTATTTATTTATTTTTTCTCAAAGAAGAAGTACAAGTTTTTTTTTGTGTGTGTGAATTTTTTGAGTGATTAAAACTTCTTGAGCTACCTGAACTCTATCTCTCTCGGCTTTTTTTTTTGGATCTGGGGTCCTGTATATGAGGCATAAGAACAGTCACCGCGGTCACGGCGCGTCTCGCCGGCCACCAGGCCTTGACACTCTGCTTTGAAGCAGTGTCTAAATCTATGTATTAGCATGTTGATTTGGCCACTCCTAACGTTTCTACGAGCCCTTTGAAATGCTTTTTTTTTTTTTTTTTTTTGCCTATTAATTCCCCCCTTTTCTCCCCGTGACACGTCTTTGGAACACATGCAGAATTTCTATAAGCAGCTGGCAAATGCAAATGGAATTTAAGTCCAGACCTTTTATCTCCTTTATTTTTCATGAAATACAAAAAAAAGCGAAATGAAAATGCCTCAATTATTTGTCCAGTTACTTTTGGACCTGTGAAAATGGGGAATTATGAAAATAATGGCTGTAATTCCTATACAGTTAATACAACAATTTCATTCACCCTTAAATTAAAGCTGAAATTCTACAGTTTCAATCACATCTTGCTGGCTTCATTTTAATTCCACTGTAGTGACAGAGACAAATGTACAAAGATTATAACACTGTCCAAATGAATAAGTGTACATAACATACTGTTATAATATTATGATCTTGTAGGGGCTAATTGTAGCCCAAGCCTATGAGCCTATTTAAATTGTTTTTATTTAAGTCTTTTATAGCCACTAACCTTCTTTCAATTTCTTCTTCCATTTTACAGCAACCTTGACACTGACAAGTTATCAGGTGGGTTTTAACCATTTCTTTCTGTTTATTTCCTAAAAATATTACATAGACTACTAATCAGGATGAAGAGTTTTGCTAATCTATTCCCTGACTATTAACTCATCAAAGATTTTATGATAAACACTTAAAAGTGATTCCTACCAAAATTGTGTTCTTCATCCTCTGACAATTTGTTCTGGCTACTTGTGGCTTCTTTGCCCCTTCATCTTGGGAATTCCCAAAGGTGTCAGGCAGAAAGGATGAACTTGCTTGGACTAGTCAGTTGCTTTTGGATGAGCCTGTGCAGTTCGTAGAGACTATGGTAAAATTAAATTGCAGCAAAACAGACTTTTCATGAGTCGTCGGCACAGGAGCGGTGGCGTAGTGGTTAGAGTGCTGGGCTCATGATCAGGAGGTCGTGGGTTTGAATCTCGGTGAGACCCCCACCATGCTAGGACCCCTGGGCAAGCTCTTAACCACAAGTGTTCAACTTCTGGTGCGGAGTGGCACCCCTCAGTCGTACCCAGCCTCTTGTTCACTCACGATGATAAGACACACAAGCAGAAATCACAACATCCTGACTTGGTGTGGTGGAGCTGCCAATGCTTGAAACATGAATGCCTACGGCTCCCTCGAGCTATGACGATAAAAAATAATAAATCTACACAGGACAACATCTTGGTGTCTTTTCAGCCTACAGAAGTCATTTGAAACTCTGTTTGAAACACTTACTTTGCAATGGTATCCTTATTAATTTCTTGAAAATAATCTATTCTCATGCTGTTGATGATGCATATCAAAACATTCTAAGCCTTAAAACGAATTACAAATAAATAAAATCAATGCAGCAGTTTGATTATGTCAGTGAGTCACATTTTTAGTTTGATGTGGTTATTGAAAATAAGTGATCTCACTCTCACACAATCATTTATCGACCCATTTAATCTCACTAGGATCGATGCATCGACAAGGTGCGCAACTATTAACTCAGAGATCGCAAGTTCGAATCCAGTTTAATGCCACAGCCGTTTGTTGCCAGGAGTCAGAGGGAGCTAATTGGCCGAGCTCTCACAGGAGGGAGGAACGGCATACGTTCACTTCCCTGTTACTCACAGTGATCGTCAGACATTCATGAGCATCTTTGAGCTCATTCGTATGAGGGGCGGATAGCATTTTCCCTTCGGCTGTGTTAGACCACCCTTAAATACGCATGGCGCTGCAGTTCGCAAATAGGCGGGAAGCTAGCATTGCATGTAATGGAGGGGGCTTGTGCATGCTTTCACCCCTACATGGTCAGTGGTGGTCGTGTGGTAGGGAAGCCAATACCTGATGGGTGCGAATTGCATACAACTAAATTAGGGAGAATATGTGGGAAAATAAAGGAAAAATAAATAAATTATTCTACGAGGGTGACAGGGGCAGGAACCTACCCCAGCTGACATGGGACAAAGGTGGGGTAAACCCTGAACAGCTCGTCAGACTATTGCAGTGCCAGCATACAACTACTCACACTCACACCCAGGGGAATTTTTGAACAGCCAGTTAGCCTAATGTGCATGCCTTTAGACTGTGGGAGGAAATCCATGCAAGCATGGGGAGAACATGTAAACTCCACACATAAACACCCTCACAGAGCCCAGGACTTCAGCCCAGGACCTTTTTGCTGTGAGGTGGACGTGCTAACTACTAAAGCACCATGTCATATAAGGGATCTGCAACCAAATATTAAGTTGTATTTACGGTGATTTGTCTTAAGAACATCTGTTTCAATGGATTTGCAAACCTAAATATTGGGTTGTCTGAGTAGAGTTCCTGCATTATGGACTCTATTCACACAGTAAATGACAAGCAACAAGTCACTTTGAGTCGAATCTGCACACGAAATGGCCTATTATACATGGCATATGGAAGAAAATATGAGGTTTTGGGTAGCTCAGTGCTTGGTGGCATCTGTCAATCAACGCTATCCTTAAGCTCTGATTGGGAACACTCATGTGAAAGTTCGGCTTATTTGTACTGTGCATCCACCCACTTCGCATCACCTGAGAAAAATTTGCCTCTCATCGCTCATTTCACTGGCGGTCACAGGCTCTGCATGGTCTCTTGCCAATCTCTTCCTGCCCCATGGTCCCTTGCCATGATCCCTTGCTCATCTCTTCCTGTGTCAATGAACCATAAGCTGCAGCATAAACATGGCTTATCTGAGTTGAAAGCTCTTGTGCTTGCCTCAGTTTCTTCTCAATATAGACAATGTCAGACATACCAGATCATAAACAATTCAAGTTTTCTTTTTCTTTTTTCAGCTTCTTTTACATCCACAGCATTTACTTTTTTACTTGATTCTTGAGTTCCGTCCGAGTCTTGAGTTCCGAGACTGCTTTTGTTTCAGAAAGATGTAAAGTGGCAGTATTACTGAATGATTGTTTGTTATAGTTGTCTTGGTGTGAGTTTTTGCAATAAATGCACATTGTAAGTAAATGCAATAAATGAAAAAGAAAATAATAGCACCACTCTAAGGCTCAGTGGTTCTCACACTGTGGTTGTGTACATGCAGGTGTTGGACAAGGACTACTAAAGGACACTAATGGAAACTTGAACATTATTATTATTAACATACTATAGTTAGCTGTTACGTTTTTTCATCTTGTGTGCACTTCGATATCTTTATATCATCTCCCTTAGTGCAACAATATTTAGAACTGAGACTTCTTCCATGTATGTTAAATAAGGCCCCTGAATAAAAAAAATTGCACAAGACATCAGTGATTATAAGATTTAAATATATATGAAAAACCCTGTCTTAAAATGTGATTATTTCTAGTCTTCGATGATGTGGAACATCTACTGTACAAATACTGTACAAGTCACTGTGTATATGAGCTGTTACTATAGAAACAAAAACATGTTAGAATTAATCAGTCACTGACTCATTTGCCAAACCTTAATCCTTTTAGGGCTGCAGGGAAGCTGGAGGCTATCTCAGCTGACACAGAGCAAAGCTGGGTCGTTGCCTGCTCCGTCCTGCGCTGGGTCTATTCCCGAGTCGTCTGTCCCCGGGCCGACGCCCGCTCCCACCGTCGCCGGGTCTATTCCCGAGCCGTCCATCCCCGGGCCACCGCCCGCTCCGACCTTACGATGGACGGGGCGGGCCCCCGCCCGCCCCGTCCCGCGTAGGGTCTATTCCCGCACCGTCCGTCCCCGGGCCATCGCCCGTTCCGACCGTCACCAGGTCTATTCCCAAGTCGTCCGTCCCCGGGCCGCTGCCCGCTCCATCCGTTGTCGGGTCTATTCCCGCACCATCCGTCCCCGGGCCGACGCCTGTTCCGACCATCGCCAGGTCTATTCCAGCACCGTCAGTTCCCTGGCTGATGCCCATTCCGACCGTCGCTGGGTCTATTCCCGAGCCATCCGTCCCGGGGCCGCCGCCCGCTCCGTCCGTTGTCTGGTCTCTTCCCGCGCTGTCCGTCCCCAGGCCGCCACCCAGTCCGTCCCGCACCAGGTCTATTCCCGCACCGTCCGTACCACAGGTCTATTCCCGAGCCGTCCGTCCCCGAGCCGCCGCCTGCTCCGTCTATTCCCGCGCCGTTCGTTCCCGGGCCATCGCCCGTTCCGTCCGTCGCTAGGTCTATCTCTGCTCCGTCCGATCCCGGTCCATTGCCCGCTCTGCCCGTTATCGGTCCATTGCCTGCTCCGTCCATCAGCGGATCTATGTCCACACCGTCCGTTCCTGGGCCATCGCCTGCACTGCGCTGGATCAGCGCCCATTCCTCCGCCTATGTCAGCCAAGCCCGCTCTCTCGTCAGTGTCTGTGCCAGCGGTCAAGGCTGCCCTCCAGTCTGCGTCAACAGCCGAGCCAACTCCCTCGTCGGTGCCAGCGGACCAGGACGCCCTCCCGTCGGTGCCAGCAGCCAAGGCCGCCCTCCTGGCATTGCCAGCTAACGAGGCTGCCCTCTCACCTGAGCCAGCATTCCAGCCAGCACCTTCGTACAGACTCCACTCCGGGGTAAGCCCGGAAACGTCAGCGTAGCGTGGCGTGGGGTCGTTGGGATGAATCAGCCCCCAAGCTTCGGAGACGGCTCGCGTCTGGCTGTGCGTCTGGTGGCTCGTCTGGCTGCTCGTCTGGCGGTTCGTCTGACCGCTTATCTACGAATCCTAGGCCGTGTGGGTTGGCACCAGAGCCCGAACCCCCAACGTGATTACGGGAACTCTAAAGGGGGTGGGGTGGGTCGGACCCTTTTTCTTTGTTTGTGTTTTGCTCCACAGGCAGTGACTGAGTTGGTGGGTCGGTCGGGTTATGTTGGTTATGTGGGGATCCCAGCCCTGTTAGTTTTATTATGCATGGACTGGTGATTTTTTTTTTGATGGGGTTTATGTTGGGACTTGGGTTGGCATGCTGGGCTTCCCCTTTTGACTTTTTTTGTTGACCCCGATCTGGTGTGGAGTGTTTTGTCTGTTTGTTTTCTGTTCTGCCTGTCTGTCTGTTTTTTCCCTTTTCATAGGTCTGACCCCTAGACCGCCAGGAGGCGGTCTTTGAGGGGGGGGGTTATGTCATGCCGCTGCGCAAGTCCGCCACCTGGGGGCACCATTTCCTCCCGGACGCCTCTGTGTCGCTGGTGCGCATGCGCTGTGGCATGACTCTCGTTCACAGCTGCTTCAGTTCTAGTAATCAGTGTTTGTATTATTTAAAGCGCTCCTTGCGCTCTGTCCTTTGCTGGGTTATTGCATTCTGTACAGTTCATGTGCGATTCCAAGTCATGTTTTTCCAGATTTGTTTTGTTAAGTTCTTTAAGTAGTTTATGAGTATTTCCTCTAGGGTTTTAGTTAAGGTTTATATTTATTTTGGACTTTTTGAAGAATAAAGTCTCATGCTGCATCCTGCTCTCGTTTCCGCTTCTTTTTCTGGATCTGTGGTCCTGCGTATGGGGCATAAAAAGAATCGTCACAGTCTCGGTGCGTCTCTCTGGCCGCCCCCTGACAACAGCTAGTTATTCATGACTCAAGAAAGATTGCATGCTAGCTTGTCACTGTTAAGTGTTGTCAGAAAATGCAAGTGATTAAAGGAAAAGGCAAATTACTAAACGAATCATTTTGCCATGCAGATTTCATGGCTGACCTTTTAGATGTACAGTGATTATTCGGCCCTCAATCACTGTTAAATTTAGTGATGTGGCCCTCAGTGAAAATGAGATGACACCCCTGATCTAACGATTGTTCAGATTGGATACTTCAGAATATTCATGGATTAAATAAAAATCCAGCTGTTTGGTGCATTCTTCAAAATAAGAAATGCATTGGTGAGTGTAGAAATGCCCAAAGGATTGAAAAGAATCACAACAGTTTGCCAGATCAAGAACACCTGCCAGGATGTAGATGTATCTGTCTTAGTCAACAATTAACAGAAGGCTTCATTAGATGGTTTGCCAAAAGATGCAATCCATTAGTCTCTAAAATGAATTAATTCATTTTCTAAGCTGCTTTATCCTAATTAGAGTTGCAGCGAGGCTGGCGTCTATCTCAGCCAACTCTGGGTGAGGACGATGTACACCCTGAACAGTTCGCCAGGTCACTGCAGGGCTGTCTCTAAAGTAATGGTAATATCGGTGTATACTGGAAGACTGATGGAAAATGAAGAGTCGGGAAAATAGAAAGAACTGCTTATGATCTTATGAAGAATATCACATCATAAGAATGTGTGGCTACTAATGGGCCTGGTTTCCTTGTGTTTCCTGCTGCAGTGACTGATGATGGACACATAAGGAGGAATACTGAAGTGTATAAGGTTATAACATCTGTTCAGATTTATCCATAACTCATCGGATGGGGATTCTCTATACAGATAATCAATGGTTCAAAGCAAATCCAAGACTTATTTTTTTGATCCAAAGAAAAAAAATCTTGTTTAAATCACCTTGAACAAGGAATGAACAAGCATTTACCTTGCAAAAATCAAGTCAAAACACTCCAAGAATACTTAAGAGATGCAATAAAGCACTGTCAGAACATCACAAGTGAACAAATGTGTCTGGTGTCTAGATTTTTCCCACAGGCTATCACGCTTCTCAACACACTGACTGCTCTCCCACTCCTAACCCACCACTGCTGTCAAAAAGGCACAGGTTGAAATTGTCAGCTACGTTTCTAAAACATTTATATCACTTCTGCATGGGTGCAAGTTTTCTGGCATGTGCCGGACATGACGTGTCAAGAAAAAAATGGTCACGTGCTCTCTGGCGCCATTGTGATTCCAAATGCAGTGTTTGACAAATACCTTAAGGATGACGGGCTGCTGTGCCTTTGGGTGCAATAATCGGTAAGAGAAGGGATTTCATTTGTACAGATTCTCTAGTGATCCTAAAAAAAGAAACTTTGGGAAAATAGAGTCAGGAGAGTGGGATGGAAACTGACTTCTTCGTCTTTTTTGTGTCAGGTTAGTTACCATGTCTTGTGTATGTACTTTTTATGTTATGTTGTAAGTTTGCGCAGGACCAAAGTTTGTGCACAGGGTCATATTTTGAAAACTAGAAAAGATTGTGAAAATCTGATACCACGAACAGAAATAGCTAAATTTTATTATGAATGAAAAATGGACATCCGCTTTGAAGAAAACAGAACCCACCAACGTCCAACAAGGGTCTTGATTTTCTCATCTTGAGGGACAATATAACAAAAAAAAGTCAATTTAATGTGATATCATATTAATCCATGGAAATTTAATGGGTGAATAAGTGTCTACAGAGCACTTCAAAAACTGAAAAAGCACTCAAGGCAGCCATCATAATATTGGCATCGCTGTTTTTGCCGTGCTGTGCAGGATAATGCAGGAACACAGAGTTTACTGCCACATACAAAACTGTACTGCATCACTTTGACACACCACCCCATGATGTAGATCTACATCTCCTGTTTTCTGTACCATTTAAAAATTAAGCCCACAAAAACCCACCAAATGATAAATGAATGAAACTTGCTATTTGATTACCATTTTTCTGTTTTATGTTTGGATCTTTTAATTTTTAGCTTGTTGAAACCCCTCCACTATTAGTATTATGTAAAATTTGAAAAGAGAGAGGGAGATGAAGAGAGAAGTGAGATGAAGACAGAGGAGATGAAAGATATGAGATTGCAATTATTTTTTAGCAGAAACAAAATTATATGCGTGAATATTTGTGTTCGAATGGCCATCATAAAGAAAAGTGTCATTAACCCCCACCCCGTAATTTATACTTTATTCCTACTCTGATGTAGCTCTCTTAGACATGGACAATCATTATTAAAATTAATAAGTAATCATCCCATTTTTCATTTTGAACACAAATCGGAGCTTAGGCTGCGTTAAAACAGCGCACGCACCGCTGCTACTGGCACACTAGTGCATAACACAGTGAATTGAAACAAAATGGCGTCAAATTCCGAGTTGTCGTAACTCTGTGTCACGACGCTGCATGGTTTTGTCACTAGGGGCGCTGTCGTTGGTCGTGGCGGTGCTCTTCTTCGCCCATCACCTGATCCTACTTGTTTTGGATTAAGTCAGCTAGTTGTGGTTAACTAGCGCATCGGCGCTGGATTATTGCGTTTGTATTCCTGTCATGCTGCTGAATGTCGGTTATGCTTTTTGTGTTTTTTCATGATAACCACATCTTGTTTTGCCACGGATTATTTATACATTGTTTTCTTTCATCTTGACTTAGGTCAGTGCAGTTGGAATACCTAAAATAAAGAGCTGTTTTGTTTTCACCCAACACCGTCTACTGTGTGGTCATGCGTATGGACGTTAGCGTTCAAGCCCACGTCCGAGCCCACCCTAGCATTCAAGCCCACGCCAGTGTCCAAATTCGCGCCCACACCAGTGTCCAAATTCGCGCCCATGCCAGCGTTCGCACTCATGCCTGCACCTCAGCTCATGTCATCGTTTAAGCCCACGGCCGAGCCCATGCCAGCTTTCAAGCCCATGCCAGCGTTCACGCCTATGCCTGCGCCCCAGCCCACGTCAACGTTCAAGCCCATATCTGAGCCCACGCCCGTGTTCAAGCCCACAGCAGTGATCGCGCCCGCGCCAGCATTCACTCCCATGCCAGCATTCGCGCTCACGCCTGCGCCCCAGCTCATGTCGGTGTTTAAGCCCACATCCGAGCCCACGCCTGCGCCCAAGTTCACGTCCGTGTCCCAGCTCACGTCCGAGCCCATGCCCGCACTCAAGCCTGCGCTAGCGTTTAAGCCCGCGCCAGTGTACATGCCCATGCCAGCATACGTGCCCACGTCAGAGCGCATGTTCACGCCGGAGTCCAAGTCCACGCCAGAATCCAAATCCACGTCCAAGCCAGAGCTCATGTCCAAGCCCAGGATCATGTCCAAGCCAGGGCTCACATCCAAGCCAGGGCTCATGCCAGAGCTCATGTCCAAGCTAAGATCCACATGCAAGCCAAGGTTCATGTCCAAGCCTGAGGGCACGCCCAAGCCCGAGTCTACGTCCAAGCAATCCAGGTCCATGCCCAAGCAGCCCAAGATCAAGCCCAAGCTCAAGCTCAAGCCCAAGTCCGAGTTTCAGCCCATGCCAGGTTCCACACCAGGGTCTGTGTCTCCAAACCCCAAGCCAGGGCTTACACCACCATGGTCCAAGCCAAGTTCCTTGCCTCCCACGCCAGGGTCCCCGCCAGGGTCCCCGCCACGGTCCAAAATGCCGGGGTCCATGCCAGGGTCCACACCAGGGTCCAAAACACTAGGGTCCCCGCCATGGTCCAATCTGTCAAGGTTCAAGCCTCCAGGGTCTACGTCAAGGTCCACGCCTCCACATCCCATGCCAGGTTCCACGCCAAATCCCATGCCAGGTCCCATACCAAATTCCACTCCAGGTTCCACGACAGGTTCCACGCCTCCAAACCCCAAGCTTGGTTCTATGCCAGGTTCCCCGTCAGGGCTCATGCCGCCAAGGTCCACATCATGGTCCATGTCTCCAAATCCCACGCCAGGGTCCATGCCAGGTTGCACTCCAGGTTACACGTCAAGTTCCATGCCTCCAAAGCCTACACCAGGTTCTATGCCAGGTTCCAGGCCTACAAAGCCTAATCCACAGTCCAAGCCTCCTAAGTCCATATCAGAGCTGATGCCAGAACCCAAGCCCCCGGCATGACTCAATGTTGACTCTTGGGGGATGGCTGGTTTGGAGTTTTCATCAAGAGTAGTGGGCTGATAAGACTTTGGGAGGCCTGTCCTTTGTTGATTGGGGTAGTTTTGGGACTACTTTTGTCATAGTGCTGGGATGCCACCCTTCTGAGTGGGAAGGTAGGATTTTGGTGTTCTAGTGACTTTTTGCTTCTTAGTTTGATGTGTAGGTGGTATAGCACATCTGTCATGTCATGTTATGAAAACCATGGTTATGGGTGATGCCTATTGGTTCTTTCCTTTTTTTGGACTCTTGTCCGTGTTTCTTGTCATGTCACCATTCCAGTCTGTCTGTTAGACTGCCAGGTGCCGGTCATTGAGGGGGGTACTATCACAATTCTGCACGGTTTGTTGCATTTGTATTCCTGTCATGCTGCCGAATGTCGGTTATGCTTTTGTGTTTTTTCATGATAACCACGTCTTGTCTTGCCACGGATTATTTATACATTGTTTTGTTTCATCTGGACTTCGGTCAGTGCAGTTGGAATACCTACAATAAAGATTTTGTTTTGTTTTCACCCAACACTGTCTACTGTGTGGTCATGTGTATGGATCCTATCAAGCTCAGCCAGGTAGAGCACAGGGAAAGCGCTAATACTCTGTATATACAGGGACTCTAGGGGTTGTAGAAGTATGCTCGTTTTAGCGGCCACGAAGGCATCTACACGGTAGGCGGTTCACATTACTGGCTCGGTTTACGGTACTGCACGCATACACGGTATAATTTCTTGTGGTGTGATTTTCACACTAGAACTCAACATCAGTAATTCAATCCACCATGCTTCCTTCCACGGGCCGTATGGTTGTAACAAGCCTACTGGGGTTAGGCAGTGCAATTGCTGCTGATTCAATGAAAACACGTAAGTAAGGTGTGCGGCGAAAAAAACAGCAGTCGTTCCTATTATAACCCCTATTTCTCTGGTACTGGTAATACGGATGATATTCGCAATGTCATCAAAATGTGTGATGTCATCTGAGTCTGAGTCAGTCGCACAAACACACAGCTGAGCCTTACAAGAAGACAGTGTAAAATGGTGAGCCCTGGCAAGTTTTATCGCGTTAAATTGACTGAAGAGGATCTTTCTGGAGCAAAATTGAAGTATGATGATGTTGCAGAGAATTCTGTACTAGGTCTCAAGCGATGGCTTGAATGTTGGGCCATGCCAACAAAGGGAAACAAGGCAGAATTGGTCAAAAGATAAAGGCCTGTTCATATAAATTATAATAACAGACACAGTAATAAAAGGTGGCTCCAAAACTCGGCGAACGGTTTGTTAGCATGTTTTGTTGTCTGTGTAAACATGAATTTTAGTTCCATTACAGTGTTGTTTCTGCATATTAATAACAGCCCCACTGGCTAGCCTGCTAGCTAGAACGGCTAAACCAAGTGCGCTAATATCATAGCTATCAAGCTAACTGTGTGGAGTAATGTTGTTGAGCACTTTCATTCATATATAATATTACGGAAAATTATGATGGAAATCATTTGACAGTACTGTTGTTGGTTTTCCTTATCCTAGTCAAGTGAACAGCTAATATGAGTTTAACGTCACATATTTAAAAGAGCAGTCTGAATTGTCCTGAGCGCTGGTCATTTGAGATGAGTAAATTATTAGTAGTTTAATTGTTTGTATTTTTTTTTAGAAAATGCGAGTAAGTGAATAATGCGAGTTAAAAAAAGTACCAAATCAAAAGCGAAAAGGTCCATGTGTGAACATGTTTGATTCTTGCATGTGGCAAAATTAATGAGACTTAAATCCGAATCCAGAAAAGAAAGATAACTCGCAGCTCTGCTGGTGATTCACGTCAGTGTAAAAGAATCAAGACAAAGTGACAGCAAGAATAATTTTGTGACATATGTTTGGGAGACAATAACTGTCATCACAAAAATGTTATATTTTGACTAGAATATAACATGGAAGTATTCAGCTATCTGATAAAGGGGCTATGAAGTAATAGATGAAAGTGTCTATAACTGAATATATGTTTTTTGCAGAATTTGCTTAAGAGTCAACACAAGTGTTGAAAATAATCATGTCTCTATTGATTTGATTAGTGGTCAAATAAAAAATGAAATTGAAAATTATAAGCTGATTCATTTTTACAGTTTGGTTATTTATAGTCATTTATGGATCGAAACAGCATGAAAATTTTGTGATGTGATCAGGCATATTTGGTTTCGGAAAAAAATTCAACTCTATGTGAGACTTAATAGGAACCAACAACATTATTCAAATGTAGTGTTGCACACGATATACATTTAAAAAGAATGTTGTTCAAAAACTGGTCAGTTGGTAGTTGTTAAATTGTTCGACAAAATATGTCTTGTAATTTAAATGTAAAAATCTTTATTTTGCATCAATATATGTGAAATTGCAGATTGCTTATTACTGTAAATGTTGGTAAAAGATTGCATGAGAGACAACCATTTTAACTTGTGATTTAAAAATTTTTCCAAGCCCAAAGGGTGGCGCACCGCCCTTTGAAACTTTTTAGGTTTTTTGAATTTTCTAACTTGCACCCATGCTTCTGTATATTAATATTGACTCATTTATGTATTTTGTACATTCTACCCTGCACTTTTACTTTTATACATTTACTTAACAGTTATATGTTTTTATAGCAGAGATCCATATTTTGTAGCAGAACGCCATAGACGTAGGCTAATAATAAGGCTGTTACATTGCTGAGTTGATGCTGGTTGGTGGTTATATATTGCTGATTTGCCTAATGAGTGCAGCAATGAAAAAAACATTTATTTTTTAATAATAAAACTGAGACCCAAAAGAACATAACCACTCAGTGTTGTACAGAATAAAAACACACAGTCTAACTCAGGTAGGTAGGCTGACTTTCAAGTAAATTAATGTTTGCACGAATGCATGTCCACCTCACAACAAGAATGTCCTGTGATCAAGTCTCGGGGCCAGGTGTTTCTGTGTGGAGTTTGTATGTTCTCCCTGTGCTTGCACGAGATTAATGAAGGTACTCTGGTTTCCTTTCATAGTCCAAAGACATACCCATTTGGCAAATTGGCTGCTCCAAATTTCCCCTACACTTCTGGGCAAATACAAAACCCAAAACCAGTGAAGTTGGCACGTTGTGTAAATCGTACATAAAAACAGAATAAATGATTTGCAAATCCTTTTCAACCTATATTCAATTGAATACACTGCAAAGACAAGTTACTTAATGTTCGAACAGGT
>JAQNCB010000006.1:27134082-27146045 GCA_030068295.1 Euristhmus nudiceps | reverse complement strand
GTCAGTATAGCTTGTAATGCCTATACATGAATTTGATACATAGTATCACACCTTTTGGACTATTGTTCACTATAGCACATTATAAAAAAAAAAAAAACTTCCCCACAGTTCAAAATGTAGTCCGGTTGGTTGTACCACAAATGAAAGTCCTAAATAATTGTGGGAAAAGAGTTTTTAATTGCCAGCAGTGCAAAGTCATGTTCACAGTCTGTGAGTGCACATGTGGATCTCCATCAGCAAGAGCAAGGGCGTCCAAGATGAGAACTTCATTCAACATTGTTGCTAAGTGCAAGCAGGGACTCTCGCATAACTAAAAGCGGGGAACCAGGAGGAAGGCAGACATGAGGGCACCTTGTGCTGTTGGGCAGTCAGCCACTCCACTGACATGAACCTGGGTGAGCACGTAAAGTGAGGGAGTGACAGCATCCCAACATTACAGTTTACCAGAACTCTATGCCTGAGAACTACCAGATCTGCTCCTTGACCTAATAAAAGCCGCTAAGCGAGTTAGCGTTCACCCTGGGGAAAAGTGGATGATCCATGCGTGGACAGAAGTAGACGGCCAGACGATGGATGAAGAAACAAGTTCCAACATGACCAAAAGGAAAAAAAAGTAGGTTGACAAAACTACCCCAAGACCAAAACAAAGGAAAAAAAACAGGCCTACCAAACCCTTTGCACAACCACATAGTCATAAACAGGCCTCCCCAGACAGTCCGAACAGAACCGAGTCCAAAAAAGAATCTCCAAACCACCCGTGACCCGTGGAGGGGGTTTGGGGCGGGGCTTGATCCTCTCCTGCCCTTCCAGGCTGGCCCCCGAGAGTCTGCACTGAGTCAAGGTGGGTGCTTGGGCTCCAGCATGAACCAAAGAGGCCGGGGCCGCAGCATGGGCCTCTGGGGCCCGGAAACCAACATCGCACTTTGCAAAGTCGAGCCAGAAGAGGAGCCAAAAGCAAGCTGGCGCCAATGTTTCCAGGGGGGCTCGCACTCAGCCTCGGACCTGAGTTCGGGCTTGGACATGAGCTCGGGTACAGACGGGGGCTTAGCCTCGGACATGAACTCGAGCACAGGCAGGAGCGCTGGCTTGACCTTGGGCACAGATGGGAGCACTGGCTTGACCTCGGGCATGGACGGGATCACTGGCTTAACCTTGGGCATGGATAGCAGTGCTGGCTTGACCTCGGGCACAGACGGGAGTGCTGGCTTGACCACGGGCACAGACGGGAGCTCAGGCATAGTCGACGGCACTGGCAGAACCTCGGAGACGGACAGCGGTGCAGGCACTGGCCCGGCTATGGGCGGCAGCACGGGAACTGGCCCGGCAACGGGTGGCAGCACGGGCACTGGCCCGGGAACGGATGGCCATGCGGGCACTGGCCCGGGAACAGATGGCCGCGCGGGCACTGGCCCGGGAACGGACGGGAGCGAGGGCACTGGCTCCGAGACAGACGGAAGCGGGGGCGCTGGCACCGAGACAGACGGATGGTTAAATGCTCATGGAGTCCCAACCACAGAAGCAAGCGCTGGTGTGTACTCGAACGGTGGCGTAGACGCAAGCGCCGGCATAGACTCTGGCGCAGACACAAGCACAGGGTTACACGCCAGTGGAGGCACAAACACGAAAGCGCACGCTGGCGTGGACATGAGCGCTGGCATAGGTGCAAGCGATAGTGTGAACTCAGCCGCCGGCGTGGACGCAAGCGCTGGCATGGGCGCAGGCATAGGGTTAGACACAAGTGGAGGCAGAAACGCATGCTCAGACGCGGACTTACATGGAGCTGAGAGGTTATGGGCCAAGGTGGGCGCAAAGGCTGGCCGCTGGAGCATCCCCCAGATGCCTGCCAGCACCTACATCATGTCCGCGCAGTACCTGTGCATCTCCACCCGCCTGTCCAACTACACTGCCTGTCGGCGGAGGTCAATGATCAATGTCTGGTCCAGATCAATGTCTGGTCAGATCCTTCTGTGACCGGTCCCGCTAAGCGAGTTAGCGTTCACACTGGGGAAAAGTGGATGATCCATGCGCAGACAGAAGCAGACGGCCAGACGATGGATGAAGAAACAAAACTCTTTTTATTTAGGGCAATTCCGGTGCACAGACTGCAGTGCTGACAGACAGACTTGTACTCACTCAAGGACCGAATGCACATAAAGAACAAACAACGACAGAACATGGAACCGGAATCCAAAATTTACTCTTTACCCTTTTTACAGGGCAGCAAGCACAGACACAGAGACCAAACAGAACAAAAGCATCAAAATTACATCAGAGGATCTGACTAAGACAAGTTCAATAATGCTGCTCAATAGCGCCTCTAAAGCCACACAGCTGATGAGCAGTGCTCAATCTGAATTAGCTGGTGGGGGGAGGAGACGCACCACTTCCGGGTGTAGGCCCTCTGACCTGACACTTGCACAAATTTGTGGCACGCAATGTCCACGAACAGTGCACAAACGAGTCGTAAACCGGCGTGGTCTGTGAGTGCGCCCGTCATGACTGCATGCCATGGCAGGACGAGAAATTTGAAATGTTCAAAATCTTGGTCACGCCAAATTTTCATGACCGGGCCGTGAAATATGGGCGGACTGTTCGTGAACTAGCCTTGATGATGTGGGGGATGCATAAAGTATGCGCGAAGTAAGCGCTGCAGTGCCAGAATGCGTGGGGGCGTTGCGGTGATGTAATTGCTTTTTTCTGAGAGGAACGCCCCTTGCCGCACACCGTAGTTCAGGGGTGCTCAATCCTGCTTCTTGCGAGCTACCTTCCTGAATATGTTCACTCCAACCCTAATCATGCCCACCTGACCATCCAGTGCTGTAATCAAGGCTTCATGGAGACTTCATTTCAAAGTCTGAAGCCTTGATTAGATGACTGGATGGTCAGGTGGACATAATTAGGGTTGGAGCGAACATATTCAGGATGTTAGCCAATGCGGAAGGAGTGTAAAGTATGCGTGAACAAAATGGCACAACTTTCACCGGCTTGAGGAGTGGCAAGGCGTGCCACAACTTCGTGCAAGTGACAGAGGGCCTTGTGCAGAGTGCCACGACAGCCCCCTTGTGGCGGGATCGTGCCACGCCATGACACCCAGACATTAACTGGAAGGTTGTTTCATAAATGTGGGGCTTTGAAAGAGAAAGCTCTGCCCCCTGCAGTCATCTTCTTTATTCAAGGTATCACAAAGCATCCTGAACCTTTTGATCTAAGGGGCGTGCTGGATCATAAACAACAAGAAGTTCCCGAAGATAATGTGGCACAAGACCATTAAGTGCTTTATAGGTTAAAAGTAGTATTTTATATTTAATTTGAAATTTAATTGGAAGCCAGTGCAGTGTAAATAAGATAGGGGTGATATGCTCGTAAGGACTCTGCTGCATTCTGGGCCAACTGTAGGTTGTTTATGCACCTATTAGAACATCCAGACAGCAACGCATTACAATAATCTAATCTTGAAGTAACAAAAGCATGAATAAGTTTTTCCACATCTTGCAGTGATATCTTTAAGAGATCTCTTAGGATGTATTTCTTATGATGTGTCTCATATTTCTTATGATGCATGTCATATCTCTTATGATGCATCTCTTATAATGTATCTCATATTTTTTACTTTATTCCTGAAATGAAAGAAAGCTAGCCGAGTAATATTGTCTGTATGAGATTCAGATGAAAAACCAGCTTCAATAATCACTCCAAGGTCCTTAACTGCAACACATGACGAAACTGAAACACCATCCAAACTTACTACATAATCAGAAACCTTATTATTAGCTGCCTATGATCCAGGTACAAGTACTTCTGTGTTATCAGAGTTTAATAAGAGGAAGTTAGTAAGCTTCCAGTGTCTGATGTCTTTACACATTTCTCAACTTTATGAAACTGATGTATCTCATTGGCTTTGCTGAAATATATAACTGTGCATCATCAGCATGACAATGAAAGCTAATACCATGAACACGAATGATTTTACCCAAAGGGAGTATGTATTGAGAAAAAAAGCAATGGGCCGATGACAAAACCTTGTGGAACCCCAAACCTAACATTAGAACGGACAGAGAAATCATCATTAACATCTACAAACTGATAACGGTCGGTTAAATAAGATTTAACCCAGGACAGGTCCCTGCTTGGGTGCTAGCGTGGTGCTGTTCAAACACCATGCACTTGGTGTCACATGTGGTTGTCATTAACCTGGTTGGATCCAGAGGACACCTTGAAATTATTGGTGAAAAACCCAGCCCACACTAAGGGGCCGGTGGCGTAGCGGTTAGAGTGCTGGGCTTATGATCAGGAGGTTGTGGGTTTGAATATCGGCGAGACCCCCACCGTACTAGGACCCCTGGGCAAGGTCTTAACCACAAGTGTGCCTCTGTGCACCCAGCAGTATAAATGGGTACCAATAAAAATACTGGGAAGGTAATCTGCGATGGACCAGCATCCCATCCAGGAGGAGTTGAGCTCCTAGTCGCTTCAGGCTACAGAAACCGGGGATAAGCACCAGCCTGATGAGCCACTGGGCTCAGGTGTAAAAGCCCCAGGAGAGGGCCATTCCCTTAACTCCAACATTTTCTACTCTGTCAAGGAGAATCTTATGATCAATCATATCAAAGGCTGCACGATGGTCAAGTAACAAGCAGGGTGACACAGCCGTAGTCAGAGGCCACCAGTAGGTCATTTAACATTTACAGGTCATTTAACTTAACAGGTGTTGTCTCTGTGCAATGATGAAGCTTAAATCCTGACTGATACATTTCATGAAAGTTATTCTTACTAAAATATGAACATAACTGCTTCGCTGCAGCTTTTTTGTAAGATCATGGAGATAAAAGGGAGGTTTGATATTGGTCTATAGTTGGACAGCTGATATGGGTTGAGATCAGGTTTTTTAATCAGAGGTTTGATAACTGTTAGTTTAAAGGATTTAGTTGCATAACCAGTGCTAAGGGAAGAATTTATTACATTTTATAAAGGGGTGATCACTTCTGGTTGTATCTGTTTTCAGGGGTCTCAAACTCATTCCAGAAAGGGCCGCTGTGGCTGCAGGTTTTTGTTTCAACCAAGCAGCAGCACACCTGACTTGGCTCATATAATCAACTGATCTGAGTCTTCAGACAGTTAATTGGCCAATTGTTAGCTTGATCGAGTGGCAATTAGCCAACTTGATCGAGTTCTGTGGGATCTGATTGCGATCCAATCCGAATTGATAATTCTGGAAGCCTATTAATTAAACTCTGTGCAGTAGTTGATGTGAAAGTCCGTTTAATGCGATAGCATGGCAAGGTGTATATATTAGTACTAAGATGCATTATGAGCAAGATAAGATCTGTATCTGTATCTAGGGTGAATTCACTCTTGAGCAAGGAACCCCTCCCTGGACTTCTTCCAGCTGACTCTGTCCTTTGCAATGGTTGTCCATGTTGTCCCGATGCTTTGAGTGAGGTCGTTGAGCCATCTTGCTTTGGGCCGCCCACGTGATCTTCTCCATCCTCTTGGCATCCATTCTGTTGTTCTCATCGTCCAACGGTTGTCAGTGAATGGAGCGACGTGGACAGCCCACCTGTGCTTGCTGTCTTTGATGACCCTGATGATATAATGATCTGAACTAGTTTCTGACTGTGGAACTGTGACTATATTTTCAATATTTAATCCAAAAGTTACTATTAAATCTAGAGTGCGACCAGCATTGAGTGGGTCCTATTCAATTCTGTTTTACCCCTACTAAATCTAGGATAGATACAAACGCTGTGTCATGGCGCGGCACGACCCCGCCTCTAGGGGCGATGTAATGGCGTCCTCGTCTGCTTCGTGCCTTCTGCGCACGTTGATTGGCATGCCTCCCCCCCAGTTGCATCAGATTCAGCACACTTAAAAGCTGGGCTCATTGAAGATGCCGGTCGCTGGCCTCTACTGGTATTTCCGTGTGTTCTGTCGGTCTGTGTATGCTGCCCCTTTAAGAAGACTGAACCGTGTGTGTTTGGGTATTCCTGTCAGTTTACTGTCGTTTTTGCGTTTCTTGTTTATCTTGTGTCTGTGACACAGAGACTGTGTGCAGAGCGTTCTGTTTGTTTTGGACTTCTGTTAGCGTTGTGGGAATACCTTCAATAA
Organism: Euristhmus nudiceps; assembly: GCA_030068295.1. Classification (NCBI taxonomy): domain Eukaryota; kingdom Metazoa; phylum Chordata; class Actinopteri; order Siluriformes; family Plotosidae; genus Euristhmus; species Euristhmus nudiceps. The sequence goes on along the minus strand of JAQNCB010000006.1, from coordinate 27,139,940 downwards.
AGACTGTTTTTGTTTTTCACCCATCGTCTGCTCTCTGCTGTGGTTCACTAATGGTTCTACAATCCCCCCCCAGCGTGTATGCCAACACACTTCTCTTAAAGGATCTTCTGGGTTATCAAAAAGAACATTAATGACACCAACAATTAAAGCTTTATTAAAGAAACAACCAGGTTTTAAATGACGTCTGCAAATACATTGAGGAATTGGGAGTATGGCCCTGGGTGTTTGTAAACAATAATTAAAGGGATCAGCTGCGAGGGCATTTTTTTTCCAGGAACGTATGTAATGTTAGTATATTGAACTTCAAATGCATTAAATTTATGTCTAGATTTTTGTATAAGGCCGAGATTATCAGTATAAATAACTTTCGGTATTTGAAAACAGGAACTGACGTCACAATCGTTCGCCAACGAACCATCCAAGGGAGCATCAAGTAGTATAGTAGTTATCAAAAATAATTTCCGTGATACTCGGCTTTTCTGTCCTTTCAGGCTTTGGGGGTTCATGTGATGATGTGTGCTTCTCTGTGCAGCTGACAATAGACCAGTTCTCATGCTCGGCTCTCTTTGACGTGATGTTTGCAGTTCTAGCCCCAGCGAGAAAAAATGCCATTCTTTTTAAGAAAGCATTTCTGATACTAGGAATGAAGATACTCAGATGATGGGTGGTATTAAACTAATGAGCTCTCCTTTTTAGTGAAGAAGAGGTGCCAAATCCAAAAGGTTTTTAAATCACATTTTCTGATCTAGGCAGCTCAGAAGAGACTGACTGCTTTGTTTCATTTTAGAGCTTGTAGGCAATCCAGATACCCAAAGTTATATGCAAAAAAAATTTAATGCAATGCCCCTTTTAATTTGATAACCATTAACATTTTCAATATCTGGTTTAAAAAAACAAAAAAGTAAGGCTTTTACAGTGCAGGCCCACTGATAGGCCTTGAGGTTTTTCTCTGATCGTGAATAAGTCAGAAAGGTTACCTTGGTTGTGATAAATGGTATTATGCCTCAGGTGTTACCGTGGATACAGATGACCACTGGTCCTCTCAAATCAACAGACTGCAACAGCTCATTGATAAACTGGAGTGCCAGGTGAGAGCACTTAAGAACCCACAGTCTTCTTAACTCATTTCTTTATACTTTTTGTTATCCAAATGAATACATAATATTGTCTTTCTTTTCATGTCGCTATTATTCTATCAGACTATGTCTGTTTATTCATTTGTCATCTCCCCCATTTTCTCCCTAATTTAGTCGTGTCCAATTTCCTCCCATCTGCTATTGCCTTCCCTATCACACGTGATTTCAGTGATTCACTGGACATTTCTTTAAACGAAATGTCCTCTCCTTATTCCAGAGTCCAAAGCTGGAGCCGTTGAAAGAGGACCCGCTGGCCAGCACGTATAACTCAGTGAGTGTTTACATCTGCCACAGAGCTCCCAACACCAACAAGTGTTTGTATGTAGTATTGACAGCCCTAAGATTCTGGCCAGCTCTCCTATTGATGCTGAGGAGATATGTAATCTGAGAATGCAGGTCCAGCAAATCAATTGGCTTTGAAATCTGACTTTGTTCTAAGCTCTATATTATCTTTACCCAATATTTCATATATCTATACCCTATATTTCAATCTGTTCTATATCTAGCATTCCACTTCACACTCTCTCTCTCTCATCTACTTCACTCATCTCTGCTCCTTCTCTTCTATCTAGAACATTCTGTTGGTGCAGAAGCAGATGGCCGTGACAGAGGACAATCTTGAGGAGTTTCAAAAGGCCCTGAAAAGCTACGCTGACTCCACCACCAACCAAAGTGACAACCTTCAGTGAGAATTTATATTTACACACTTGAATATTATACCCCACAACTTCTCAAATGAACAACATGCCAGCATGATATTTTAGGCACATAATTAGGCTGCATTGTTATTATTGTGATTATAATTATTATTATTATTATTATTATTAATAATAATAATAATAATAATAATAATAATGTTTAATAATAATAATAATAATAATAATAATAATAATAATAATAATAATATTTTAAAAATATATTAATATTATATTTTGTAATATATATAAATATTATAAAATAATAATAATAATAATAATAATAATAATAATACATAATACAGCATTTTTCATACATACAAACAAAAAAACCTTTCTTTGTTAATTTTTTGTGCAATTTTTTATCAGCGGTGGCAGACTGCTGTTGTGGTTAGCACGTCTGTTTCACAACCAGAAGTTCCTGGGCTCGGGCGCTTCTGTGTGGAGTTTCCATGTTCTCCCTGTGCTTACATGTGTTTCCTCTGGGTACTCCGGTTTCCTCCACAGTCCAAGGACATGCACATTAGGCAAAATTGGCTGCTCCAAATTGTGTTTAGGTGTGAATGTGATTGTGAATGGTAGTGCGTGTGCTGTCCTGTGATGGTATAGTGAACTGTTCAGGGTGTACCCTGCCTTCACCCAATTCAACCCGCGTAAGATTAAGCGACTTAGGAAATAAGTGAGTGAGTGAGTGACTGTTTTAGAAGCAGCAAGCATATTTAGAAAGCCTAGTCACCATACAGCTTCAGGGTCTCTAGATTATTCCTGAACTGGTCCTTCTCCCAGTGTAATACTATCCAGTTTCCTAACCCTCCGCAAAAATACAGAGAAGCAGATTTCCTTTTCTTGGGATGTCAATTCCTATCTTACACCCATTGTTTCTGGGATAGGTTTCGATTAACAATTAGCAAGATGAAATGGTTCTCGAAGATAAACTAACTAAATAACTAATTATGGCTCCAAGCCGTGATTTCTGACTTGCCCAACAAATCCTAAACACAGAAATAGTGAAAATCTCTTGTATAGTTTCTGCATGCTTTAAGCAAATCTTTTCAGATGTGTATTATGTGTTTAGGAACAAATCTCTGAAATCTCTCTATGTACAACTGTTAAAGATCTTGACTTAATATTCTAGAGGATTTGTCCCCAACCTTTTTTGTGCCATGGACTGGTTTCATGTGAAACAGTACTTCCTTCCACTTTCAGCTGGTGAGGCACTGACTCGCATAGAGTCAGATTTACAAATACAAATGAATTCAAAAGACTATATTATTCATCATTTGACAACAGACAATGCATTGTGTTTTACATCTCATATCAGCATTCTTTACACCAGTGCTTCTCAAATAGTGGGGCGTGATGCCGGGGGGGCGTGTGACCCTGGGGAACATGCTTTTTTGCCCTACTGTACTAGAATTAAGTGTAATTGCACCTCCACTACACTAATTGGCAGTGGTGCTCTCACTGTCGCGGCATGGCGTCGGGAATTTCAGCAGCGAGCAAGCGATATGAACAGGAATGAAGAGAAAGACAGAGAGAAGATTTTTATTTTTCACTATCAAATGGTGCAATAAGTTGTCAAAAATATTTAGAGTTTAAATGAGGATGTATTTTTTTATTTCAGGTAAATTGGTGTACTTTATATGTTTTCTGTTACAGATTAAAAAAGAATGTTAATAAAGTTTTCTTTGTTGTAAGTTGAACTATATTTGTTTTTTTGTTTTTAATGTTAATAAGGACACACTGTTTAGATATATATATATATATATATATATTTTTTTTTTTTATAGACAAATAATACTATTTATATTCATGTGGGGGGCGCGAAATTGTTTCTTCTTCCTGGGGAGGCGTCACAGAAAATAATTGAGAAGCACTGCTTTACACAAACATGTGGTGTATGTTTCATTTGAGGTTAAAATTTATTCCAACTGCATAGGTCTTCCTTTAGTTGTTAACTAATGTTTTGATTTAAAGTCCAGCTTTGCAAATTTTCTCATCTTGGAAATGTTAATCTCCCATTGTGATAAGGTGGATTGTAAAGGAAATCTAAACTACAAATGAATAAGACTGTAGATCGCGCAAGAATCTATGGGCTCACTAGCGCCCTCTGCAATGAGTCGGTGGTACTGTTCCCCTCACCGAGTAACTTTTAAACTGGATTTTATGATTAATCTGGGAGCCTAAACACGTTACAGAAATACATTTTATACATTATCCAGATTTTGAAAAGGCAAAGCATATAATCTGGGTGTTTGAAAGCATTTCATTTGTGATATATAGAGGGATAGTGACACATTATTTGCATCGAATACCAGCATTGTTTGTGAGGGATTTACACAAACCACTGAGCAGCACATTAAAGCACTGTGTCATGGCGCAGTTCCTCCCTGTATCTGAACAGGACATATGGAAATTCTGCTATTCTTTCATTCATTCATTTTCTGAACTGCTTAATCCTTATTAGACCGCGGGGAGGCTGGCGCCCATCTACATATAGTTCCACTACACTTTCACATGGCTATTACAGTAGAGTTTGTAACATAATTTGTGTGACTTGGCAAAATAGGAAAATACTATTTAAATTGTAATTTTGAAAGGAAAATTATTTTGGGATGCCAGTTTTATACAAAGAACCCTCCATTAAAGTGCACAAATCCGTGTGAACTATCGAGCCACTGAACTCATGTGCTATCAAATGAGTTTGGTCTTTTTGGGCAAAATGAATCAGAAAATCTGCCCATATTGTGTCTAACGTAAGTCGTATGATATCAGTTTCTTTTTTTACATAAAAGGAATAAGACAGTCTCACTCATGGTTATACTGAATATCTGTTTGCTTTCGAAATTGTTGCAACTCATGCAATGTTGCATGAGTAAGTGTTTGCTTACACTGAATATACTGAAAATAGAGTCGATATTGAAGAGCCATAGAGGCCACGTGTTGTTGGAGCATTACCAGGCATGCGCAACTGATGCCCCCCTTAGAAGAAGCAAACATTTCATGCTCCCCACCTCCCGTGGGATGCTCCCCGCACGTGCACGGGACTATAAATTGTATTATTTGTCTATATAATTATTATTAGTGCACCTCTGCATAACAATGTATTTTTATTAACATTTAAAAACAAAAAAAGAAAGAAACTTACATTATAGTTCAAGTTTCAACAAAGAAAAACTTTATTAACATTCTTTTTTAATCTGTAACAGAAAATATTTAAAGTGCACCAATTTGCCTGAAATAAAAAAAATACATCCTTATTTAAACTGTAAATATTTTGACAACTTATTGTACCAGTTGATACTGAAAAATCAAATTTCTTTCTCTGCCTTTCTCTTCATTCCTGTTAGAAATTTTTCCATGTTGTTTCTTGAGGGGTTTCACTTCATATCGTTTGGTCGCTGCGGAAATCCCCGACACCAGAAGGCAACAATGAATGTGACACTGCCAACTAGTGTAGTGGATGTGCAATTACACTTGTTTCTCGGACAGTATGGCAAAAAAAGCATGTTCCCCAGGGTCACACCCTGGCATCCCCCCCGGCATCACACCGTACCGCCCAAGGGGCCTAAGGGGCGAGCCCCACTATTTGAGAAGCACTGATCTCGACCATTGTATGACTTTGTTTGGATTATTTGTTTGTTCACATACTGAGAAAGTATAGAAATAATGTGTCAAACATAAAAGATTGAAAACATGCTTTAAAAAATTACAGTAAAATAAAAAAGAAAGAGATTGGGTGATAACATGAAATTATAGCAGTAATTACTTAACAGTAATGTTATGTAATTTCAAAGTCATGTGATACTGTTGGGTGGAGCTTCATAAGTCATTATGAATTTAACATATAAAGAACAGAAAGACCTCCAAATACTTTCATCCAGAAAAGACTGTTCATCATGTACTCTATAATATTCATGTGTCTCTGGATTTCACTGGGTAAGCTTTCCTGTAATTTTTAGTATTTATAAAATGGTAAAATTAGTAAATAATCAGTCAGTGCTTTAAGAAAATATATAATGAATAG
>JAQNCB010000006.1:27004803-27015037 GCA_030068295.1 Euristhmus nudiceps | reverse complement strand
TATGTGTGTGTGTGTGTGTGTGTGTGTGTGTGTGTGTACAAATTTAGAACTAATCTCATAATACATATACCGATAACATATCAAAGACTTGATTCATTTAAGTCTCTCTCTCTCTGTGCGTGTGTGTGTGTGTGTGTGTGTGTGTGAGTGTGTGTGGTGTGTGTGTTGTTTTATTGAGTTGTTAGTAGTAATTTGACAATGTAATAATTTTTCACAGGCATTCTGATTTGTGTTATTTTTCATTTTGAACATCACCGCCACAGGGTCATGTAGTGACTCAGAATAAACCTGATTAAATCAATTAAAGACACAAACACAAATTGCAGGCTTTCATCTTCTATTCCTGATTGGATTCCTGACAAAAGCATTGCACAGAAGTACACACAAGTGTCTTAGTTTGGGATCTAGAGGGTGCGTGCATGCGTGTGTGTGTGTGTGTGTGTGTGTGTGTGTGTGCGCGCATGTGTGTGTGCGTGTGTGTGTGTGTGTCTGTGTGTGTGTGCGCGCATGTGTGTAAATATACTTTGTCAGTCACTTTACCATAAAACAGAATGAAGTTTACTAGCAGGTTATATTTCAGGCATCAGTGTGTTAGCGAAAGACAAATTACTATAAGTCAACTGTAATACGTTGTAAATCATTAATTTGCTAAACACACACACACACACACACACACGACAATACAAAAGAAACCTCAACCAGGATAAATGTAAATAAACATCTGAATTTTTCACGAAAGACATGATGCTCTGGTAATCCTCTGGCCTCTCAATTAATCTTTCAATATATTACAAACAGCTAATCACAGCTCTTCATGTTATTTACGTCTTGAAGGGTGGTATGTGTATCATTTGTGATGCGGAAATATTGCATGCTGTAGTTTTAAAGTGTATTACAGAACACGTGCACATATTCACACACCGAACGTCTACTGTTATTATTATTATTATTATTATTATTATTATGTTTATATTTCTTCTGCTTTTGTGATGTTTTGTAACAACGTGAGAACCAGCAATAGCTCCGTACTTTCACAATTTTGACTCACACTTCTGATATGAGTTTAAAGAAATCAGTTGAAGCCCAGGAATGAAACTGTTATTTCAGTTCCAAATATGGCCACTCGTCTGGTTTATCAGGGTGATGTGGGCTGGTGAGTGCTAGCAGCATCACGAAAAAAAAAAAAGGTTAATGAACTCAAACTTTTGTTCGTTCAAACTCAAACTTCCTGCCACCATAGAGCTGTGTGTTACAGCTTATCTACACAATCTAGACACCCGCTGTGTCCCAGTTACTGTGTGCTTAACAAATACAGGTGGTGTACAGGGTGAAATCCACTGAGATTCTGCTTCTTTTTTGAAGCCTTATGATTGAAATGTAGCTTCTGCTCAGGATTATTTATCATTAACTCACAACATGCAACAGTTTACATATTTCGAATTTTATATATAAAATCATATGGTTTCCTCATCACAAAATGGCAGCTTTCACTTCTACAGACTAAAATCTTGTGCTATATATTAGAATACTACATTTTAAACCCAAAGATAGCTGCAGCATTATAATGATATAAAAGGCCGTGCCATCAACACTTTTTGCCAAATTCTCAGAACCAAAATACTCGGCACTGTATTCTGCTACCACAATTATCATGCACGTTGCAAATTCTCTCATTTTTTTTTTTTTAAATGTGTGGGTTTTTTTTTTTAATCATTTTGCTGAATCTAAGAAAAAAAAACTCAGAGAAGGAAACATTTTATAAAAAGGAAGAAACTGAAACTCTTTTCTTGTCAAATCCACCCACGTTTCCTTGGCCTGTTCTCTCTCTCTCTCACACACACACACACACACACACACACACACACACACACACACATCTCTCTCCTTGACGAGGCTTTTGTTAAAGAGAAGAAATAAGAAAATGAAGGACAGGATTAGGATGTTGACTTGCTCTGTTATCAGATAAATTACATTCTGTACATGACTTCGTTAGATTAAAAGGTTGACATGGAGACGATATCCCGTACATTACATCACCACATCAAAAAGTAATAAAAATGTCCAGAGACAGCTGGAGGGAAAATGCATTTGTGCGTATATGTGTGTGTGTGTGTGTGTGTGTGTGTGTGTGTGTCCCCTGCCTAAAACAGTGTTATGTGCACACCGTACTACAATCTTAAGCTGCTGCACAAGTGGAAAGTTCCTGTAGTGAGTAAATAACTGCCTCTTTGCTTTACATATTTTCTTAATGTATCTCCTGCATTTGTTGCTTTATGTTTACATTTACATTCTCCGATGGTCATGATTTTACAAATACTGAGGGTTTTTTCATATTAAATATATATATATATCTCCCCTTCAGCACAGTTTCTTTTGAAGACTTCAGGCTCATTCACATTATATAAGTATAGTACAACCTGGGTGTATCTGGTAAGCAGGTAAACATTAGATTACCGAAAGGTCTTTCTTCACATTTAACACACACACACACACACACACACACACACACAGAGAGAGAGAGAAATAGCCGGAACGCATAAACAACGCTAAGAAACATATTACATGTATTGTATTGCTGAGCAGTGCATGTGGCAAAGCTGTTAGAGAAACATATTGTATGTGAACATGTATATGAGACGAGGCACAAACACCCCCCCCCCCCCCAATTTTCTTGTGTTTCATTAAGAATGTATGACTGCGATTTCCACATAATGTGTGTCATAGCATGGAATGGTGCTTCAGGTTTCCAATTGTTCAATAATGATCTATTTGCCAATTCGATACGAGCAGAGGGGCCTGGTGCAGTATGAATAAAACATATAATGGTGTTTGGGGAAGTGAGGTGCTCAGCAATCCTACAGTATAGCTTTAATTTTGCACTATGTTGGATAGAAAAAGCACAGTTACAGAATATCAAACTCCTTTAAGCACAGTCTCTGTACAACTGGAATGAACTTGTTTCAATTAGAACATACGTATATGGTTTAAAGTCTTACTACTGTATTACTGTAATAATTATTACTATTAATATTATGACTCTTTTTATTCATCAGAATACTTTCTTGATCCCGAAATGAGGAAATTGTGTAATTATTACTACTCCTGTTATTATTAATTCATTCATTTTCTGAACCACTTAAACCTAATTAGAGTCACGGGTAGGTTGGCGCCCATCTCAGCCGACTCTGGGTGAGGGAAGAGTACACCCTGGACAGCTCGCTAGGCTTTCGCAGGGCTATTATTATTATTATTATTATTATTATTATTATTATTATTATGTGCACATTGTGCAATTCAGGATTCACATCATGCATTTAGAGTTCAACAAATACCATATCGAACTAGATGTAGATTTGGTTTTAACACAAGTTTAAGTGAGGGGCAAATAAAGACAATTTACCATTGACTTGAATCTCTCTCTCTCTCTCTCTCTCTGAAATGCATATTTGTAACTGTAATATAATGTTTTATATGAAATGTGAAAGAAAGACTCCTTTTTTATTTCACCTTTAACATTTTTTTTATTACGGACAAATGAAACCAAAAAGGTATAGTGACACAAAATTACCTGGCTGCAAGGAAAGAAGCCAGTATCAAAAAAGTAAAAAAAACCCCAAACAAACAGAAAGCAATCTTCATCAAACCAAAAAGCAAAACTAAACAAAATAAATGTAGTTATATGCAGAAAAAAGAAAAAAAAAAGATCTCATTTTGTTCATAAATAGATAGGAAACCTTTAAACAATTAAATAACTGATGGGCAACTTGCAAAAAAAAGTTGGTAACAATTTAAAATAATTATAATTACTGGCTTTACAAATAAAATAACTACAATTGGCAGGTTTGTACACAAATTAAATGTCTTGAAAGTTATTTTTTTTTTTTTACCAAACTAAAATATTATGCTACAGTGAAATAAAGAAAAGCTTAAAGACTAAATGATCAAATGTATTTTTTCCCCCACAAAACTTAAGGATGAGATCAACACAATATAACACCTAGCAAAGCTACTAGAAAACTATAGACCCACTGTTGTTTTAAATGTGTGCTGAAATATCTCACACAGAGCGTGGTTTCATTCACCTCCAAATGTTGCACTGGTATGAATTCATCAGTCACACTGGGCAAACACAACCACTCGACCTGGCTTTAAATGAAAGCCTTGGTTTTAATACTGGGAGCTCAGTTCCTGGAGAAACTGTCCCCATTTTCATTCTGAAATGTACAACCTGAGATAAACTAAGCCAATCAAATCCTTAACCAATTTCACCGCATGAAAACAAGCCTGTTTGGGAAATGTTCCAAACCGGGCTTGGGTCAGGGGGTTTTCTGCTAATTTACGCAATCAGAGCTGCAGTTTGCGGATCCCAAATGGAGATACCGGTCATAATATTGTAACTTTTTTTTTTTTTTAACCCTTACTCTTTATTTGACAATCCACCAGTAAGCACAGATTTAATGCAAGATTGAGTTTGTGTGAAACACTTCTCTAATATCTGCACAGGCGGACTGATTTTTCAACACACACTCTCACCCCAACACACACACACACACACACACACACACACACACACTCAATCACACACACACAAACACACACACACACCGGCACTCAAATGCTCAACATACCAGCACCCGCTCACAGGATACCTTTTAAAATACAAATTAATGAATTATAAGTCATATTAAGGAAGAAAAAATATCTGGACTTAATTTTTCCCCAATTTGATCCCCCAAAAAAGTGATATTTACAATCACACTGTGACAGATTATTAAAGACTTCTTAAAGTCTTTAAAATTACAAAAAGAAAAGTTGTTAAATGTATTTATCTATTCACCTGTTTCATTTATTTATGAACTTTTTTTCCTTAATTTTCTGACCTTTACTAATATCTTCTCGAAATTCACAGAGCGTCAGATGGACCTACAGCAAGATGTTGGTCTTTAATGACTTCATTATAAGAGTAATTCTCTACAGTACAGGACCAGTTATTGGCAAAAACAAAATATTATAGCAAGCAAGAAATAAATAAAAGAACAAAACGAGGGCATGAGAAAATAATCAAGACGAGGAAAACTTCTCCTCTAATTGAATTAAAGCTTGTCTGCCCTGAGGGCCAGGTTTATGGTAGTTTGCTTATTTTTTTCCTTTAATATATCTATGTTTTTTTCTTTTTTTTTTTTTAAATTCAGAGAAAGTAAGAGTGCTCTGGAAGGTCTCCAGTGGGAGGCCTGTACATTTTAAGTGCTTGGCAAAAAAATGAGAGGATCACTAGTAGTCTTCAGAACACACGCGTACACATCCTTCTAAAAACGAATGAAAATGACACTGAGTAAAAACAGAAGGTGATGGGGGTGTATGGAGAGTGGAGAGGTGTAGGGTACTCCCTGGTGTTGTTTCATCACTTTTTGTCACACATCGTCTTTTTGTTTCTTCTCCATTCACTTCAAGTGAGGTAGAGTGGCTTGTCCCTGCCTATCATGCTGCCACTGAAAACCATTAAAAACAAACAAAAACATTCATTATCACAATTTAAATTCCTAATTCATGCACAAAGAAAAGACAATCATCCGCTGAAATATCTTCATATCCATCGCTTTCCAAACTACTCCAGATGTGACCCTATAAACGTGACTCATCTGGTTTCAGACCTTTTTACATGTCTGGATTTTTTCATCCTGTCAGTTTCTCACTCAGTCATTTAAACACAGTGCACAGCTGGGCTGGGGAGCGCACTCGAGCACAGAGCAGGAAAAAATGCTCCAGACGAGGCGGCACTGCAGGTCTGAGGTCTGTCGCTTCTCTATCGCTTTAACACGCAGGTGTACCAGACATCCGGATACTTCAGTACATCAGCTGGCATGCCGAGGAAGCACAGCACAGTCTGGATGGATTTCAGTTCAGCTGCTTGCACTCTGCCCAGGTCCAGCACACATGACAGGAGTCCTGAACCTCGAGTTTCATCAAAGCCTACAGGATGTGTTCTTATTTCTACATAATGATATCATTTTTAGCAGTAATAAATAAAGAACTATTTAACTAAAGTCGAGAAGTACGGTGGAAACGTGGTCAGCATGGTCACATCAAAACAAGAAGGTCCTAGGTTCAAATCCCAGACGAGGCGTTTTCTGCGTGAAGTTTGCACGGGTTTCCTCAGGGTACTCTGGTTTTCTTCTACAATCCAAACATGTACACATTAGTCAGTTTGGCCATTTCAAATTTCCCCAAGGTGTGAGTACAAATGTTTGTGTGTGTTGCCTTGTAATGGTCTGGTGAGCTGTTCAGGGTGAGTTCCGCCTTTTCCCAGCGTCAGCTCCTTGGAACTTCAGTAGGATTACGTGATTAGGCAGATGAGGGAGGGGGATGTGATTAACTGAATTTTAAATATCCACTTGCTCAGTATAGAGTCCACTAGAACAAGGCACACCACATACATCCTGCACAAACCGCATACCCTACTTCTGCTGCCATATCCCATCATGCACTGCGGCTTGTCACCTAATTTGTGGAATTTTATGAAAGGATTTGCAGATTGAGGCGCTACTTTAAAGTGGAGTTCCCCACGAGAGTTTTCTGGGCTGTTTCTTTTCTGTTAATAATTAATTCATTGTTCTGTCAATGTTTTAAAAGTTAGTGGTTAGCACATCTGCCTCACAGGAGGAACGTCCTGAGTTCAAGCCCTAAGCTCAGTGAGGGTGTTTCTGCCTGGAGTTTGCATGGTCCCTCTGTGTGCATGTTTGGGGGGGGGTGTTTCCTCCTGGTTCTCTGGTTTCCTCCTACAATCCAAAGGCATTCACATTAAGCTAACTGGCTGTTCTGAATTTTGTATGTGTATGTAGGCCTTGTGATATTCCCAGTGTTGGCTGAGATAGGCACCAGCCTCCCTGTGACACCCAATTGGATTAAGCAATTTGGAGCAGTGAGTGAACAGTGTGTTGTACTGCCATGATTATATCCATCCATCACCTCTGAGTCTCGTAATTCTAATGAACACACACTGTAAAGTTACAGCAGATCAAGATCTTCTACACAATTCTGTGCTTCCAAACATTTGAAAATGACGCTCAGGTGTCCCAACATTTTTGGCCGTAGTGATTGGAAATTCTCTGAACAGCCAAGGCTTTGACTTCTTACCCCTTGGGGTATTGCACCAAAATTGAACATTTTGCAACACCCAATTGGTCTAACGTGCATGACTTTGCTTTTACTGTCGAACGAAACCAGAGTATACAGGGGAAACCCACACAAGCATGGAGAGGACATGTAACAGAGAAAGGCTTGATTCCAAGACTCGAACCCAGGAGCTTCCTGCTGGGTGGGGGACGTGCTAAACACTATACCACTGCGCTGCCAACTGTTCAGAATGGAAATGAAAAAATGGTTTGATTTAACCAACACAAAAGAGAAACAGGAGAACTGTCCAGTGAGGAAACGGTGTGAATTGTCAGACTCAGAAAATGTCAACTTGAATAAATAACTGGAAAGTGCTTCACTGAAGATATTTACAGTGAGGATACGCCCAACAGATATTCATTATCAGTGCTCCTTAATTGTGTGATTGATGGGGGTATCAGGTGGGGGGGCCAATGTACACTGTTCAGAATTAAATATGGGGCATTTTAAGGGAAGTTACTGTTGGGAAATAAACACACACACACACAGGTGTGTATATATATATATATATATATACACACTTACCTGCAGTGGTTTCCTCCACACTCCCGATTGCAGTACTCACTGTCCCAGTCAGGGTTCTGTCCCACTGGGTTTGGAGCTCCAGGTGACTGAGAGCCTCCCACAGTCTTCTGATACTCTGACTGTAAGTGAGAGAAGCCCTGTGAAGAGAGACAGCGAGAGAATATCCTCATTAACTATCACCTCCAAAAGACTTCAAAAATGGATTTTTTTTTGTCTTCACCAAATTCTCCAAAGTGATGAGCAATTTAAAAACACAAGAGGGAAGAAAAAGCAGCTACAGTTTGACATTCAATCTTCTAACTGTAACCTCCTCTCTGTTTTTTTTTTTTTTTCTTCAGCAGCTTTGCAGAAACGTGCAAAGCATAAAGAGACAGTTTCTAAAATCAGGCGGTTTCACTTGGATTCACACATTGCAGGTCTCTGCTGATTCAGACGACACCTCAGTACACACCTTCATCTCACAAAACAACACAGCAACCAAGCACGCCTCTGCCCTGAGTCAAAAACATCACACCTCGTTACAGCACGCTGTAATCATACGCCACTGGAGAGTTCTGTGCTTTAGCTAGGAGGAGGTGGTGCGTGAGCTTACGCTGCAGGCAGTTTTGTTATGAGAAGTTAATATAAAGGCGACCTCACCTGCTGGCCTGGGGCCGGGGAGTGGAGCGAGGCCTGAAGGCCCATCTGATGAGAGATGATTGGCTGCGACTGGACCTGCTGCATGCGGATTGGCTGGTTAAGGAGCGAGCCCTGGTGCAGGGAGAGCTGCTGGTGGAGAGGGGGGCTGATTTGGAACGAGGCCGGAGGGGAGGCACTGAGTGCAGGCAGCATGGCCGAGCGGGGCAGCGCGTGCCGCGGGGCTCCAGCCGCTGCGTAACTCTGTAGGTCAGAGAGAGGGAAGGGACTCGGGCCCAAATAAGGAGAGGAAGGCTGGGGGGGCACACTGTACAGTGGGGTGTTAGGGGGCATCATATGGGGTGAGGGCTGGCTGGATTGGGCACTTTTATTCTCCACTGGGTCATTATAGGTCTGAGACAGAGAGAGGGTGGAGAGAGAGAGAGAGAGAGAGAGAGAGAGAGAGAGACATTAATGCAGTAAAAGGCATCACTGGGTGATAATATTTAAGGAAAGAAAAACTGAATAAGATGTGAAAATGCTTTCAGTTTGATTCGTTTTAATGACGTAATATTAGGAACAGACCCGCATGTACTGTGAAACGACACTGATGAGACCATTTGCTGATAAACTGATAAGCACTAGAAGTGATACAAAGAGAATGCGACAGACAAAGCAAATTCCTGCTCCAAATAACTGGCATTTATTGTTTACTTATTGGCAGCATTTATACAGTATGATGAAAAGCTGGTAGTTTTATTAGCTGTCACAGTAACTGGCATGATGTATGAGCTCAGCTCTCAGATATATGGGGCACTCCGCAAACGTGATCAATATGAAAATACTCGCTGGAGGAACGGAGTGCACTGTATTTACAAAAACGCCCCACGGAGAGACAAAAATAGGGAAACTACATGAAAGCGGCAGTGTGTGTGTGTGTGTGTGTGTTTGACAGCAGTCACTTGCTTCTTGAAATTTCAGAACAAATTCATCTTGAAATTAAACAATGGGACCTGGAAGCGCTCCAGGAAGTCATTTTTAAAAATATTGCTCCACCACACCATCGCTTTAAAGCCCCAGGTTTACATAAACCCTGAGATGGATGGATAAATGGACAGAGAATTTCATTTTACTCACTTAAGCACCTCATATGTCACGAAACAGATTTAACAAACAAGATCTCCAAGATATTTCTTTTCACATATTTACCAGCATGCTGAAAGACCACACTGCAATCAGAGTTTTTCGCAGTTAGCCGATGCGTCTGGAAGAAATGCTAATATCTCATTTGACGTTTGTATTATGCCTGAAGAGGGAGGAGGGCCTCCTTTAAAATGGCTGCTTTCACTCTCCTCTCATAATCACCCAACATACATTTATCAGCACAAAACCCTCACAATAACGTATTAACGTACAAAATGCTGCCAGGTGCTTCGCCATTCCAAGAGCTGCATAAAAGCTAGCTTCTTCAGCCTGCGCACAATTACGTCTCTCTTTCAGTTCGGTTCAAGTACACTCTCTCGAACAGATACATGAAAAATAACATCCTTTAGGAACAACAGCGATTTTCTCCACATAAATATATGTTTCGAGCCTTGAAGACTTTGAATATGCTGTGAATCTGGTGGAGGTTTTTTCCCACCCCGTCCCCCCCCCTTCTTTCTTTTCAGTGCCTGCTAGTTCACTGATGCATCAATCAAAGTGTCTGCGAGAAACAGATTTTGACGAAATATTTAATTATGTGAGACGAAGGACGAGAAAGGCGTTTAATAGGAGCGGCTGAGGGAGGAGGCTTGATGAATACACCATTCATAGCTTAATCAAGCCTCTTGTTTTGGGCCAAAGAGCTCAGAGAGAGAGAGAGAGAGAGAGAGAGAGAGAGAGAGAGAGAGAGAGAGAGAGAGAGAGAGAGAGAGAGAGA
>JAQNCB010000006.1:26586262-26598434 GCA_030068295.1 Euristhmus nudiceps | reverse complement strand
TTATTTTGAGAGAGAGAGACAGAGAGATAGAAAGAGAGAGATGGAGTGAGTGAGAGAGAGAGAGAGAGAGAGTGAGAGTGATAGAGGGGGATAGAGGGAGAGAGAGAGACTGCGGACTCGCTTCCCACATGGCTATTGGTTTTCTTCTTCTCGTGCGTACCCGAGCTCCTCCTTGCGCGCGCGCACGTATTTCTTTCAGTCTTTACCCGCGCGCACGCGCCTCACAGCTCACAGCTGCTCGCACCTGGCAGAGAAGGCGGAGGAGCCCCGGTACTCCTCTCTCCTCTCTCTCCTCTCTCCTCTCCTCTCTCTCCTCTCCTCTCCTCTCTCTCCTCTCCTCTCCATGCCAGCGCCGCCGCGAGCATGGTGCAGAAATCCCGGAATGGCGGGGTCTACCCGGGCCCGCAGACCGAGAAGAAGCTCAAAGTGGGCTTTGTGGGGCTCGAGGCGGCCGCGGCGGACTCGAGCCGTGATGGTGCGCTGCTCATCGCGGCCAGTGACGCGACCAAACGCGGCAGCATCCTGAGCAAGCAGCGCTCCGGCATTGCGGGCAAGAAGCCTCCCAAGCGCAACGCCTTCTACCGGCGCCTACAGAATTTCCTCTATAACGTTCTGGAGAGACCACGAGGCTGGGCTTTCATCTATCACGCTTATGTGTAAGTGACTCCCACCAGTGGTGCTGCAGTCATGCTTGAATTAGCCGATCCAGATGTTAATATGATCTCAGAGATTATGTCGGCTAAGCTTATTTACACAATCATTATTCATTATACCATTATTCGCTCACACGCGCTGATTTTCCTCTTTGCCTTGTAAATGCCCGGAATGCATTCAGATGGCGAGCACAAGTCCAGGATGCTTCATTCATCATACCGTTTCCTCTGTAGTTTCTTTCATTATCTCCACCTAAATTCACGCCTTATTATAACACACACACACACACACACACACACACACACACACACACACACGCATCCATATTTCTCTGCTTGAATTCGCTCACTTGTGATGGTTTATGCTTGGATTGTGCTATTTTTGTTTTGAGTGACTTCTCTGGGAGCACGTGACTTGCTGGACTTGCTTATTTCAGTGTGATTTGCTTGCTTTTTAAACCGAATATTCTGTTTTCAACATGTTTTTTTTCCAGCAGATTGTCGAGACTATATGATCAAACACGTTAACACAATTGGACATTAAGAGTTATAGTATCATCCTAGAAGACAAAGAGGCGGTGGATGTACAGTGTGCACTGCGTATAAACAGAGAAAAGAATGCGTCTGCAATACGCTACATTTCACCCATTCTGAGCTACATGCATGTTATTAGTCGTGATGAAAACAGTCCCATGTTTACTACATGCTTGGCGGAGGTTCGTTGTGCGGACGTGCCCTGGAGTCTAATAAGATGGATTGTTTTGAAGTAAAGTAATAGCATATCACGTTAACTGAGAGGGCCCTCTATCACTCTGTGTATTATCCTCTCCGGATTGAGAGGATGGTCAGTCTTCTGCCAAAGCTTTCTCATTTTCCCAATTTCAGCACCAGGCAGCCTCGGACAGCTCCAAGTGCAGCTGCTCAGAGAAAAAAAATGCTGTTTACAACTGATACACGAAGGGCTGGGAACCATGGGCTTGTGACCATCAGAAAGCTGTTTTTGAGAAATTAAATGAAAGTTTTTGCAATATAAAAGAATCAGGGATAATGTTCATGATATGATTTAAAGGTCATAAGGAAGATAACACATAGACCTAAAATATCACCATATCTCAGGCTTCAGGGTTTTTTTTTCAGGGGGTAGACCAATGTGGCTTTCAGGCCTTCAAGTGGTCTACTACAGAATGCAGGGTTCTTTAATTCCTCTGTACGTAAAAGTTCTACATAAAACTCTACAAGTGATACTTTCCTATTAGAATGCCCTTTACATAGGACCAATTTAGGATACCAAGAATCCGAAATGTCAATTTACTATTATCAAACCTTTGAAGAACCAAATTTTCTATGAGTGCATATCAAAATCTAGATTTCTATATGACATTAAAATGCATTAAAAGTAATTTTGTTTGGATTTTGTAAAAATGAAGGTCTTAAATAGCATTGAAAACTGTTAAATGTTATTCTTACTTGCATTAAAATGGTTAAAAGTTCTGAAGAGGAAAAAAAAATACAATTTATTTTGGATGTACTGCATATAATAAATAACTAATTTTTTTGTTTTGCTGTCACAAAGGGTGGACATTGGCATGAAGAAACATATAAGCAGTTGGCACTAATTGCCTGCACCCGGTGCAAAAATTGCTCTTACAACTGATCCTATAGTGGTGTCTATCTATCATTCTATCTTATCTCTCCCACCCCTCTCTCTAGCTGATGAATGATTATTATTATTAGCTTTTGATAACAAAGTTAGCTGCATGGGGGGAACAGCAGTGACAACCTGCTTATAGTGGGGCTTGAACCCCCAACCTTGGGATCAGTAATCCAATAATCCAGCACCTTATCACCAGGCCCCCACTGCCCCAACACATTATTTATACATGTAAATAGATAGATAGAAAGATTTGATAGATAGCTGGGTTGAACACCAGTCTGCTCAAGACCTGAATAAAAGGATGAAGTGATTCAGAAAATGAAATGAAAAATATAGTGTATATATATATTTAAAAAACAGTATATAAACAGTGTCCAAGGTTGGTCATGGATCATGTATGTGGCATTGAAAAGGCAAATTTCAGTGTTTCAGTGGTAGGGTACGATCAAATTTTGCAATAATTTACCAGCGACCTGTGTTTCTTATGAAGAACTGTAAAGGAGATAAAAAATATTTACTGTAAAGTTCTATAATATCTTTCCTAGTATAAACTAATGCATTTTCTCATTTGCCTGCTGCAGGATGCAACTGAGCTGAGGGTTAGGGTCCTGTTTGTTCTGATCTGAAACTCAAAGCCTAAACTATTGAGCCTCCACAACCGGTTCAAATAGCTTGCATTGATTCACCACTTCCACCAAATGAAGCTCACTAAAAGATTGCACTGAGTCAGTACAGGCTAGTAAAGCTAGTTTGTGGTGGTTGGCTAAATGGTTAAGGCTTTGAGTTACAGGTCAGAAGGTTGTGTGTTCAATTTTCCTGTGTTGCTGTTTTTTTTATGCATGTTTATGTTCTGTTTTGTACTTTGTAACTGGCGGTAAATATGTTTTACACTTATTTAGTAATTTATATTACTTTAAAAGAAACCAGAATGCCTGGATATTGCTGTAAAATGAATAATAATGTTTTTACAGTGCCGTGTAGGCATACAGAATTTTTATTTATTAGCATAATATCCAGGAGGAACAGCTGTACAACTGACCTAGGGTGTTTATTTCTCACTTCTTGTGTTTCCGTGATGAGCAGTATATGCTGACCAGCTTCTTTTCAGGCCTCTGTTTTTACAAATATAACAGCATTTTGTAGTAAAATCAGATTTCACACGGTGTGGAAAATTCTTTCTTGCACACTACACAGGTGGCATGCTAGGTTTCCTTACTTTTAATTTAGGCAGTATGTCGTTCTGGTCGTTCCGGTCACGGCCAAATCTCTGAAACAAGTAATTACACTGTTTGTAAAACAGACAGCTAAAGAATTGGATAAAAAAAACAACTGAGCTTCCTGGTAGATTTTCTAGCCCCAGCTTTAGTGAGAGGAAATATGTATTATACTATAATAGGCATTGTTGTTTTTGTAATTCAATGTACTTTCTGGTCATATGCAGTATCTACTCTAAATTTACATATACAAGGTCTTATTACTTTCTACTCATTCATTCATTTTCTAAGCAACTCTGGAGTAGCTTTGCCTAGAGTTAGGACAGGCTTCTGCTTCCCTGGGACACTATTAAAGGATTAAGCAGTTTGGAAAATGAAAATTAAATTGCCAACATAAACACGTTGTCTCAAAGCTGTTGATAATTTTGATAGGAAATAATACACATTTTGCCCTTTTTGGAAAAATAAAACTCCCTCTATACACCTTGCAATGTAAATTTCCATCATAAATTATTTGAAGTGGCTCAAGTTAGGAGACTGGATTCTTTATATATATATATATATATGATTTGTATTTTTATTTGTTTTCAACCAAATGGAGGATGAGTTTCCCTTTTGGTTCTGGTTCCTTTCAAGGGTTCTTCCTCGTGTTGTCTGAGGGTGCTCATCCTTTGCATTCATTGTAACAGCCACCATTACGACAGGCTTGCTTATTAGGAATGTATAGAGTTTTTGAGAAATGTTGTAAATCACTAACGCTGATTTTGACACTGTTGCACATTTGTTTTGTTGTGTAAAGCTGCTTTGTAGCAATGTCAGTTGTATAAAGCACTATACAAATACAACTGAATTTAATTTATTTGCCATAGTGGTTAGCACAGTAAGAAGGTCCTGGGTTTGATTCCCAGGCCGGGCGTTTGTTTCTGTTTGGGGTTTGCGTGTTCTCCCCGTGCTTGTGTGGCTTGCGTTGCAAAACAGTTTCCTCTCACAGTCCAAAGACATGCACATTCGGCTGTTCCAGACTGACCCTAGGTTTGAGGGTAAATGTTGGTGTGTTGCCCTGCGAGTTATTCAGGCTGTACATAGTCTTTACCCAGTATCGGCTGAGATAAGCACCAGCGTCCCTGTGACCCTAGTAGGATTCAGCCGTTCAGCACATGACTGAGTGAAAGAGAGAGTGAGTAATGATGATGATTTGTAAGTTATTTTGGCTGTGGGTTTAGGACTGTTGACTTTTGTGTTTTCTTCTTCTCTTTAGTTTTTTGCCTGTGGAGATTAAAATCACATTAAAGCACAATATCATGATGTTCCCACATCCATGCTTCCTTCTTGGGATCAGATGTGTAACCCTTCTTTTAGAAAACATGTGCCAAAGTTTATTTCTGCTTTGTTTTCCCAGAGAATATTCCTCTAAAATAATTCTAACTACTCTTATCAATCCTACCATTATATGGAAAGTGTAAATTCTTGCATGGCACACCTGTAAGGGGATAATAAATTAAGGGTTCATGTCTTTTCCACCGGCAGAATATAAAACCAGTTGTACAGAAAAAATGTCATTTAGAAGTCACTTGAATGTTATTTAACAGCATTGTCCCTCGGAACTGCCCTAAGATGGCATGGCGAGCTGTCCAGGATGTACTCTGCCCTCGCCCAGAGTCGGGTTGAGATGGGCGCCAGCCTCCCCGTGACCCTAATTAGGATTAAACGGTTCAGAAAATTAATTAATTAATGGATGATGAATGTCCCTGACAAATTTGGGAAGCTCCTTCACCTTAAACATGATTTATACTTGTTTTATGAAACATTTCAAACCTGGTATTTTTGGCAACAACTTTGATAATGCAATGAGCTTTAGAATTTTTGAGTTCCGCTGCAAAGTACAATATGCCGACTTGACGTCTTTTGGACTCCGTGGGTTTTGCATCTGAACTGTTCATTCATATTTGCAACTCATTTATTTTTATGTAAACTTTAAATATCATTAATTTATTTGCCAATTACTCCTACTATGTTCATGGGGAGACTGGAACTTATCTCAGCCGAGCAAAGGTGGGGCATACTATGAACAGCTTGCTAGTCCAATGCAGGCCCAACACACACATCCATTTACACTCACACCTAGGAGCAATTCAAAACAGCCTATATTAACCTGATTTGCATGTCTTTGTACTATGCAAGGAAACTGGAATACCCCAAGGAAACCCTCAGGGAGAACATGCAAACTCCACACAGAAACGCTCTTGCCAAATTGGGGACTTGAACGCAGAACCCAGTCTTTGACCTTTGAATATATATTTATATTTATTAATAATTTTGTTGTGCCCTGCGATGGCCTAGCGAGCTGTCCAAGGTGTACCCCACCCTCGCCCAGAGTTGGCTGAGACGGGCGCCAGCGTCCCCACGACCCTAATTAGGGTGAACCAGTTCAGAAAATGAATGGATGATAATTTTGTAGTTTCAACACATTTATACTCATACATATGAATGCAAACATTATTTTTTCATATTTATAAGAGCAGTATTAAAAGATATTAGGTCTATATATGCAGTGGATAAATGCACGAGAACAAATATACTTAATAGTAAAAATTAAAAAGGTAAACATATTTTCTCGCACTGTTTAAAAGACAAGGCTTGTTATTATGAGAATTAAATTAAATTATGAGATGATAAACAATCTCAGAGATTACAGGACATAAAGACAAGAACAGAATTTTTGAGTCTTCAAGAGCTGTGCAGTGAATGTGCTGATGCTTAATAAATAATTTATTCATTCATTCAGTCATCTTTAGTAGCAGTTTTTTCCTGTTCAGGATCATGATGAATTTAGATGCTATAAGAACTGACTGAGAGATGGGAATTTGTCCTGAATTGAAGTCCATCTAGTCCAGCGGTCCCCAACCATTTTTGTGCCACGGACCGGTTTCATGTAAAACAGTACTTTCACGGACTCGTATAGTAGTGACGTGCGGTGAGGTTTACAGCTGGTAAGGCACTGACGCTCATAGAGTCAGATTTACAAATACAAGTTAACTCAAGAGTATATTATTCATCATTTGATTGACAACAGACAATGCGTTGTGTTTTTACATCTCATATCAGCGTTCTTTACATGAACATGTGACGCATATTTTATCTAAAGTTAAAATTTATTCCAACTGCGTTGGTCTTCCTTTAGTTACTACCTCTCTTTTTGATTGAAAGTCCATAATTACGAATTTTTTTCAGCTTGGACATGTAATCTTCCATTTTGATAAGGCGAATTATAAAGGAAATATAAACTACAAACAAAGAAGAGTGTGGGTTGCGCAAGAATCTGTGGGCTCACAAGCACCCTCTGCCATGAGTCGGAGGTACTGTTTGCCTCACCGAGTAACTTTTTTATTTGGTTTTATGATTAATCTGCGAGGCTAAAAACCCTACAGAATTTTTTTTTTACATTATCCAGATTAAGAAAAGGCAGAGCATATAATCAAAAACAAAAGTGTTTGAAAGCATTTAATGTGTGATATATAGAGGGACATTGAGACACAATTTGCATTGCATGCCAGCCCAGTTTCTGTTGCTGTCTCAACACAACGCTGCCTCACAGTGCATCTTCTCCTGTATCTGAATGAATGGGACAAATGGAAATTCTGCAATTTTTTTCTAGAAAAAGATAATTTTAATATTGGGTTTGAATGGTAAAAGGTCTGTAATACATACCAGCTGACAAATATTAACATTTATTACATTTTATGATTAACTTTTCTTTTCAAAATTGACAGGAGAGGATCCCACCCCCGAATGCATGCCACTGTGGTATAGTAACAACTAAAAACAAAGTTTGTAAAAAATACAACTCCCCTTTCAGACTCCGATGATTAATAAAATATTATTTTTATTCATCCTTTGTGAGGTCCCGGTACCAAATGGCGCACAGACCAGTATCGGTCCGCGGCCCAGTGATCTGGGCACTCAGATCTAGTCCATCATCACAAGCCTTCACCCAGGGTTGGCTGAGACAGGTTCCAGCCTCCACACAACCCTAGCAGGATTAATGAATGGATGGACATATGGTGGTGGCTTGCGCGTAATAGGGATATGTCAATAAAATCCTTTGTTATCCCGAACCGTTAAGCAAGCAAAGAATACAAGGCTCTGATGAGGTACAGAGCAGTACATGTGCTTGTTTTAAACTGTCAGCGATGCTGTGTCCAGTGGCTTTAATAGATAGAGGCATTTGTATTGGCAAAGTGTAGATCTGGAAAGATGTTTTAATTTAGCTTGTACTGGGGTTTAAATGTGTAACAGGCTTCTACCATGGCATGACTGCAGAGCTGTACAATGGTATTGTAGATTAGTAGTGTAGATTATTAGTGTAGATTTCAGCTCTGAGTCCTAGCTCTAACATTATACTTTATATTGTGATTATAGAAAAAGTATACCTCAAGATCAGAAAAAATTTGAATGATATGGAAAATGCAGATAAAATAAAGACGGAAGCTGTGATTTTGCTCATTTGGGATGTGTAGGATTCATAGAGAAATATTTAAATTATTTACCCAATTTGTTTTTGCTATGAAAAGCTATTTTGTGACAATGTCAATTGTAAAAAGTGCCATACAAATAAAAGTTAACTGAATTGATTTCTACTGATACATTTACCTTGACTTGTTTTTCATTGAAGACTATAAACTTAAGATATTTTTTATTTTGATTAACATCATATCATTTGTTAAATATACATCCACTGCAATGACCCGACAACAAACTATCCAGTGTGTATGCCACCCTTGCCCAGAGCCGGCTGAGATGGGTTCCAGGCTCTCTGTGACCCTAACAAGTAATAAGCAGATTAGAAAATGGTTGAATGAATGAATGAATGAATGAAAGAATGAATATACATCCATTCCAGCATTTGCAGGCCTGTAACACACAAAATGAAAGTTTGAATGGATTCGATTTAGGGGTAGTAACTGAAAAAACTATTAAATAATAAGGTGATTTGTAACTGGTGATGTTAATAGGTGAATGTAAATCATGATTTGGTATAAAGTAGTATTGAGGAAAGGTCTGATCTTTGTGGAGCAACGGATTTTCAGTTTGTCAACAAATATGTGAACATTTTTGGAAATGTTTTTTAAAATGCTCCTCAAAAATAGAGGAAAGGATTTGGATATTACTTCTCTGTGGTGCAAAATAAAAAATGTTGAGAATCTGGAGGAATTTTGAGCATAAAAGGCAAAAGCTTGAGCACACCCATGATCTCCAATCCCTCTTCAATCTCCATCTATAACTGATAAAAGCACAGGGGTTCTGGGTTACTTTGACAATCAGCTGTAAACTTCTGTGATGGCAGCATTATTGCAGAAAATTCCACTGAGATTTTGAAGGAAACACTTTTAGAGGGACATCCATGCATATTTCAACAAGACAATAATAAACTACATTCTGCACACATTACAAAGGCACGGCTATGGAGCAAGAGGGTGCAGGTGCTGGACTGACCTGTCTGCAGCACTGACCTGAGCCTAATATAGAATATGCAGTGAATTTTGAAATTAAAATGTGACAATAACCCCATACTTTGACACACCTTTAAGTAAAATGAAAGGCTGGCCTTCCAAACTCTCCTGTTACACATTGACATATGTATAATCATCATCATCATCATCATCATTATCAACATCATCTTCCGCTTGATCTGGGGTCGAGTCGGTGCAACAGCCTAAGCAGTGAGGTCCAGACGTCCCTCTCCCCAGCCACTTCCTCCAGCTCTCCCGGGGGGAAACCAAGGCATTCCCAGACCAGCCAAGAGACATAGTCCCTCCAGCATGTTCTAAGTCGACCCCGGGATCTCTTCCTGGTTGGACATGCCCGAAGCACCACACCAGGTGCTAAGCAGATGCCCGAGTCAGATCAACTGGCTCCTCTCAGCACGGAGGAGCAGCGGTTCTACTCTGAGCTCCTCCTGAATAGCTGAGCTTCTCACCTTATCTGTAAGGGAGAGCCCCTCCGCGCGGCAAAGGAAGCTCATTTCAGCCACTTGTATCCGCGATCTTGTTCTTTCGGTCACTACCCAAGGCTCGTGACTACAGGTGAGGGTTGGAACATATGACCGGAAAACTGAGAGCTTTGCCTTACGGCTCACCTCCCTCTTCACCACAATGGACCAGTACAAGCTCCGCTTAACAGAAGAGGCTGCACCGATCCACCTGTCGATCTCCCACTCCATCATTCTCTCACTCGTGAACAAGACCCCAAGATACTTAAACTCTTCCACTTGGGGGAAGACCTCATTCCAGACCTGGAGGGTGCATTCCACCCTTTTCCGGCTGTGAACCATGGTCTCAGACTTGGAGGTGCTGATTCTCATCCCAGTCACTTTGCACTCCGCTGCAAATAGCTTAAATGAGAGCTGGAGGTCCCGGCATGATGAATCCAAGAGGACAACATAATCCGCAAAAAGCAGAAATGAGATCCTATGGTCACCAAACGAGAACCACTCAACGCCTCGGCTGCGCTTAGAAACTGTCCATAAAAATGATGAACAGAATCGGTGACAAAGGACAGCCTTCGAGGTCTCAACCCTCACCGGAAACGAATTCGACCTGTTGTTACCAATGCAGAGCAAGAGCTGGCTCCGGTGGTACAGAGACTAAATGGCCCATAGCAACGGGTCTGGTACACCATATCCCCCAGAGCACACCCCACAGGATAGCTCGAGGGACATGGTCGAAAGCCTTCTCTAAATCCACAAAACACATGTCGACAGATTGGACAAACTCCCATGCCTCCCCCAGTAGAGTGTGTAAAGCTGGTTGAGAGTGCCGCGGCCAGGAAGAAAACAACATTGTTCCTCCTGAATCTGAGGTTTAACGATTGGTTGGATCCTCCTCTCCAGTACTCCTGAATAGACTTTCCTGGGTAGGCTGAGGAGTGTGATTCCACGATAATTGAAAGACACCCTCCAGTCCCCCTTATTTAAAAGGGAACTATCACCCCGGTTTTCCAATCCAGGGGTACGGCCCCCGATGACCACGAGATGTTGCAGAAACATGTCAACCAAAACAGTCCTGCAACATCCAGAACCCTGAGATATTCGGGACGGATCTCATCCACCCCCAGAGCCCGACCAGCTTTTTGACTACCTCGGCAATCTCATGGACATATGTATGTTTTCATTATTTAGGTGGTTTTACTTACATTTTGGAGTTGCAATCTGCTAAAATCCTTTTGATAAGTTGCACTAACCCATTTGAAAAAACTGCTGTTTCTCTCTCATGAGGGCAAGAAATTGCAAGAATTGGTTGTCAATTTTTTCAGTTCATAGAAGGTAAGTTAATGGCAAAGATAACAGTATACAGATATTAAACTAACAAATCAGCTATTAACTGAGTGAACTTTTGAATAAGTGAACTTCTGAATAAAATAACACTAGGCACATTTACACGTAAAATGAATGATATGCTTTGAATGATATTGTCATTGGTTAACATGCAGATTACATCCCTATTTTCAGTTGCATACACATAAATCATGTGCAACTTTTCACAGTACATTGTCACCCACCCTGGGTGTGGATTTGTTACTTGTTTTTCTTCCCAAAGAAGATTGGAATAGCAGAATTTTTGAGGTGCCAGGACATATACAGTGTGTACAATATTTTATTAAGTTTGTGTTTAATTTTATTTTTAGAAAGAAGGGCACAAAATAACATCTGAAACATTTAATTGCTTGATCTCTTCAGTCCATAAGCATTTTTAGAGTGTGAAAAAGACTGGCAGGATTACAATGTGGTAAATACTTTATTGAAATTCTTATTGCATTTTCAGAACAACTGCCGTTAAATATTTATGTTGTTTCAAACAATTCAATCATGGCTGCACACAAGGATGCAAGTTTTCCGGCATGTGCCGGAAACTCTGGTTTTTCGGGACTGAATTTAACCAATTTTCTCTGGGGGTAGGGGTACGCTCGTCTTGGCGGCCGTGTAGGCATCGACATGGTAGGCGGTTCACATTACTGGCTCGGTTAGCGGTACTGCACACATACACGGTATTATTTCTTGTGGTGTGGTTTTCACACTAGAACTCATAACATCTGTAATTTGATCTACCATGCTTACTTTCACGGGCCATATGACTGTGGCAAGCCCGCTAGGGTTAGGCAATGCAATCACTGTTGATTCAATGAAAACACATAAGCACGTTGTGCGGCGGAAAAAACAGCAGTCATTCTCAATATCCCCCATTTCTTTGGTACTGGTAATAACGGCATGCATCGGTGCTCTCGCCACATATAAGAAACACATAAAACAACTTAAAGAAGAAAAACAGAAAAAGCATGAAGAAACACTGCAGACATTTGTACAGTTATTAAAATTAGAGAAAGCAAAGAGAGTGGCAAAATCAATGAGGCTTTAAAACCGAATCCAGAAAAGAAAGATAACTAGCAGCTCTGCTGGTGATTCACATCAGTGTAAAAGAATCAAGATAAAGTGATGTATGTTTGTTGAAAATCGATGAAAGTATGTTTGGGAGACTATAACTGTCATTACAAAAATTGCATGTTTTTGACTAGAATATATGTCTGTGAAGATTCTCAGTCATCCAGGTCATAGTATCCAAAGCGTGTGATTTCCTTCAGTCAACTGGATTGGAGTT
>JAQNCB010000006.1:26052442-26062442 GCA_030068295.1 Euristhmus nudiceps | reverse complement strand
CCTAATCACTCCAAGATCACTGAAACACACACACACACACACACACACACACACACACAAACACACCCATATACACACACAAACACACACAAACTGGGGGGGGGGGGCGTTCTTTCTATGCAAAAATTCTAACACATTTCCTCTTAGAAGGTTTATCTTTATTTTCATTGTTTTGATTTACTATAGTTCTTAAAGTGGAGATGTGCTTGTTCCACCTTTTTGATCCATAAGTGTTCTTAGTGTTGAACAGCCATGATAGACAACGCCAGAGTGTCAAGTAACTGAGATGTCTGACTAGCTGCCACCCGCCAACTCAGACCCCAACACTGAAAAAATAATCCCTTCACTCTACTCAATTTAAATGTGTACATCGATCACACATAATCAGAATGTGGATAACTCACATGACGTTTTTCTGGTTCTTTCAATAAATCACCCCAGTTGGCCACATTCTGATCACGTGCGACTGATGTACACTTTTAAAATAAGTAAAGTGACTTTGATGACTATTTTTTTTTCAGTACTCCTCATGTCCAGTGGTATCTCCGCCCATCCCAGTACACTGAGTATGAACATTTTCTTGGATGAAAGGCGGCTAATCAAAGCAGAGACAGCATAGAGATCGGAAAGACCATAAATGGGAGGAGAAAGCCAAACACGCCCTGAAAAACTGCATGTCAGGGAGATGTGAGGATGCAGCTTCCTGAAGGACTGAGATTTTTGGATTAGGAATTGTACTTTGGTGCTGTTCTTGAATAATAAATGAAAATGGGTGTAACATCTGACCTTTAAAAATATACATGAATAATTTTTGTGCTTAGCATCTCTATTACTATTATTAAAGTATTTCATATTTTTTTTAAAGAACTCAAATAGAACTAGCACTTGTTGGCTCCTTGCATGTTCCAAAATACTTGTTTCATAAATTAGTTTTTAAAGTAAATTGTGCAGATATAAATTTAGATATAGACTTAAATTACTAGTGTTTATACTAGCCTTAGAATCAAATTTCAGCTGTGCACTTTATCTAAAGGGTCCACATTTTTAACCATTTCTGAAAACCTTACATGGATTCCTTCAGTATCTTGGATGCCCAAATCCCTGAGTTTCAGCGCTGGCTCCATCTAGTGTTTCAAGAGGTTTTCAAAATTCCAATGTCCTTGCTTCTCATCCCTGTCCAAAATATCATGATGGCGACTAATTATAGATCATTCTATCTAGAACTGCCTTAATTGGATCACCTGTAACACCTGTACCCATGCTCGTTCGTGTGATTATTAGGAAATCACGTGGCAGCATTGCAATTCAGAAACATATACAGGTATAGATCAAGAGTTTTAGATAAATATTAGATCAGAGGTTTGTTGTAGAAATGTGGAAATAATGATATCTCCGGAGTTTGAGTGTAGCATGCTTATTGATTCCAGATGGACTAGTTGAAGCATTTCAAAAGCTGCTGATTTCCTGTGATACAAAAAATAGTCTCTAAAGTTTACACCTTAAAGTGTGAAATATAGTAAAGCATGCAGCAAGTCACACATCTCTCAGAAGAGACAAATTATCGATGAGAGAGGTCAGAGCAGAACTGGTACAAAGGTTGTAGTTAACAGTAAGATGACTCAAATACCCCCTCTGTACAACCTTGGTGAAAAAAAAAAAAAAAAGCAAAGGACCATACTTTAACCCTTTCACTCCCGTTGGGATACTGCGTCCCACAGATTTTCAAAAAAATTCTGGTGGTAATACTAATCGTTGTAATAGCATCCAAGTGGTGTATTATACAACTGTCTACAGATTCTAGTGGAATTTGGCCTATTGGTGTGGGAATTTTTTAAACTATTTTTTCAGGTATGCTAGACATATAAACAAGCAATAGATGACATCAATTTCAATTAAAAAAAAATAATAATAAATAATTAATAATAATAATCGGGAGTGAAAGGGTTAAACTTCAAACATCACTGGAGATGGGCTATAACAGGCTATAACAACAAAACCCTACAACTCCCACCTCCTGTCACTCAAGAACAGGAGACTGAGGCCAGGCATGGGTTCAATGGAACTGGACCGTTTCAATGAACATTTCATTATTAAAGTGGTTAGTGAACATGAATGAATATACAGTATTTTTATTCAGAATATAGAAAATAATCCAAGTTAATCAAACACGATATGTATTAGGTCTCAATATGTATCAATGCATTAATCAAATATTGATCCAATTGTAGTAAATCACTTAATCATCCCTCACTCAACTGCTAAACCACCTGATCCTACTATCAGGGTCGCGGTGAGGCTGGAGCCTATCTCGGCCAACATTGGGCAAAGATGGAGGGCACCCTAAACAGCTCAGCAGAGCATCACAGCGCAATACACACAAACGTTTCACACTCACACCAAAGGGCAATGTGGAACAGTCAATTCGCATAATGTGCATGTTTTTGAACTGTGAAACGAAACTGTAGTACATCGAGGAAACCCACGCAAGCATGTAGAGAACATGCAAACTCCACAGAGACACGCCCGAGCCCAGGACTGGAACTCTTGTGATGGATGTGCTTATCACTCTGTTACTGTGCCATCTATCAGTTCATCAATGTATAAGATTTCTTGTTTTTTAAGCACATCATATCATATACTGTACCCCTTCACTTGTAACACATTGCTGAATGTATCTGTACGCTATAATCACCACACAACATTCAAATCTTATTATTATTACATCCACCAGGAGTTTATGTAATCATTGGAGTTTGTTTGTCTGTTAACAGCATAACTCAAAAAGTTATGGACGGATTTTCACCAAATTTTTACCGAACGTCCAGACGTGCAAAAGTAATAGAATTAAAAAAGTAGTAGATTTTGGAGGTGATCCGCATCACCGTCTGGATCCAGGATAGAAAATAGTTTAGTGACCCTATGGCCTGGCGGAGGTCTGCGCTCTCCGAGTGCTTTTCTAGTTATTCGTGTGTTGCAATACAACACAGAAGGATATATTTTTAAATACGGATCTCTGCAGCTTTGAAAAAAGTGTGGAACCTGAAGTGTTTTCTTTTTATTTTCTTATTTTTCTGAGGTATCGGAGGACAAGGGTGGCACATCTGTCTCACATCAAGAAAGCCTGATTTGATTTCCGAGGATGGGTGTTCTGTGTGGAGTTTGCATGTTCTCCCCGTGCTTGCGTGGGTTTCCTCCTGGTACTCTGGTTTTCTCCCACAGTCCAAAAACATGCACAGTAGGTTAATTGGCTGTTTCAAATCTCCCTTAGGTATGAATGTGTGGGAATGATTGTATGTGTATTGGCCCTGCAATAGCCTGGCGAGCTGTTCAGGGTGTAGCCTGACCGCACCCAGAGTCAGCTGGAATGGGCACCAGCCCCCCAACGATCCTAATTAATATTAAGCACTTTACAAAATGAACGAATGGATAATTTGGTGCACTTTCATTGGTATTTGAATTATCCCTGTGATAACAATAAAAAGCACGGAAAGCTATGCCTCCTTTTGTGTATTTTTTCGACAATGTTTGTATTCATTAATTAATAATTAACTCTCAGTACAGATTCATTAGTTCATTCAATTCTCAGTAAGGCGGGAGATTTGGTAACACATCGGACTAACAGCAAGAGGATTCAGGGTTCGAGTTGCAGTCTTGGCGAGGGCATTTCTGTGTGGAATTTGTATGCTTGCATGGGTTTCCTCCAGATACTCCGGTTTCCTCCCACAGTCCAAAAACACACATTAAGCTAACTGGCTGCTCAAAATAGTTGTGTTTGTGTACAATGGCCTTGTGACGGTCTTGTGAGTTGATCAGGGTGTACCCTGCTTTCATCCAGACTGGGCTGGGATGGGCTCCAAGCCTCTACGTGACCTCAGTCGGACTGCACGGTTGAACAAATGAATGAATGAATGAGATCTTAGTTAATAGCTACTCAAGATTTTAATAATTTTTGGCATGTTGGCATGAAAAATGATCTCAAAATAAGCATAATTTGTTTTTATCGATAAAGTCACATCACAGTGTTATAACACTTACAGAATATGTGACAACTCAACACAGAATTCCATAACAGGCTGTGTTTATTAATAAACAGGTAGAATATAATACCTTTACTTTGTATAAAAATGTAGAAAATGATATGCAAAAAATATATCACTTGATTTCCTGTATATAGTTGTAATAACTGCTAATATCATGAATTTGTAATGCTACCTTAAATCCTCTTTTTGCCAGCAAAAAAAAAACCAAGCAAACAAAACAACAAATGAAAAAATTCAACTGTGACAGATATCAGAACAACAAATAGAGAAATGCAAATCAATAAAACTAATTTTTTCTCTCAAAAAAGAATGTTAGAAAAATTACATTCTCTATCACAGTACTATAGAGGCATGATGACATGACTGTATTAATGTTGATACTGAAGGGTGAACACGCACTCTTCCCAGTGCTAATTATCTTTGGTATGCTACGAACAGCTGTAATGAAGCACAGGGATATGTTTGTTTACAATACTTTCTTCACACCCTTGTGAGTCATTGCATGAATGTACTAAAACAAAGGACATTATTTCCTTAAGTTTGTCAGTTAAATTCTGCCTCCTGAATGCAATATTATATACTGTACTATAAAACCCAAAGCAAAAAAATTCAGCTCAGTGCTGTTGTCAGTGCAATATTAAGTTTACATGATGCGGTGCAAGTTAAGGCCTGAAAACACGAAAAATTGTGAATCTACACTAAGTGATCTGTGGACATTTACTTTTAGAAATAGGAATTTTAAATAAAAGCAATTGTGGGGCCAAACCAAAATTAGGTTAGTGTATCTAGACTTTTGAAAGAGGGAATCATTTTGAGCTGCTAATCAGCGCCATTTGACTAATGTTACCTGTTCGAACACAAATGCAACACATGAAAAAAAATAATAAACGGTAATGTTAACTGAAATTAAATGTTTTAATTGGATTTAACCCTGGGACTTGTCACATTCACTCATCTCACTTATTTGCCAAACCGGTTAATCCTCCAAGCAACACTTGAACCCCTTTTAGCTGACACTTGACAAAAGCAGGGTATACCCTGAACAGCTTGTTACACCATCACAATGCCAACACACACAACCATTCATAATTCACACTCACATCCACACCTAGGGACAATTTTAACTGCCAATTAACCTGATGTGTATGTCTTAGGACTATGGGAAGAAGATGAAATATCCAGAGAAAACCCACACAAGCACAGGGAGAACATGCAAACTCCTCACAGAAACAGCTGAGCCTGGGACTCAAGCCCAGAACCTTCTTGTTGTGAGGTGGACATGCTAACCACTATGGTTTCCACTGCGCTCTTGCCATATTCAGACATAACAGTCATTCAATTAACTACTGATAAGGCTTTGAATACTGCACTGCACATAGGCACTATGACAGGCCATTATGGGTTTTGTAATGTGACCTGTCTGATACTCTCAAAATGATAACTCTAATGTAAATGTAGAGAGTAATTAGCCACAATAGGCAAAGGCACTTTAGATATGTTCTACCACTGACTCTGTGCTTTTCTAGTACCCCAGAAAGTAAATGTACTGTCTCTCTAACTCTTCGTAGTCCCCATAAATTTTATTACGCAGATGATACGTTTTCTTCTATCATTGTCTTAGTTTAAATTCCATTGCTAATATAAACATCAAGGTATTTACATTTAAACAATGTGTAGCAAAGTTAATAAACCTCCCAGCATGGCAACTGAAATGCCATTTTAGTCATGATAATGAAACCCGAGGCAATGTTTATTAAACAAAGAAAACAAAAACAAATGGAAACAGAGAAGTAGAATCAGCCCTCTATTGTAACCCGGCCCATCTAATAAGACTCAAGACAGCCAGCGAGTGTAGGAAGGTCCACAGCAACCACTATTTCACTGAATGCATTTATCGAGAGTCTAATTAGTCCATTGGAAATTGATAAAACCAGAATAACGGTCTCTGTCTAACAACTATAAAAGCTTTTCTTTAAGTCAGTGTGTTCAAATACTTGTTCTCTCCAGCAAGGGATGTTAGCATGGAGGTCATGTCTCCAATGGCCATGTTAGAAAGGTTGGAGGGAAGGGTGATGGAGTTTTGTGGAGTGGTAAGACGAGATGAGGCCTGGGAGGATGACTGGTGGCCCAGAACTGGATTTACAGGGCTGTAAGATGATGGATCTGGATCCTCAATTATGGAGGCAAAGTCAATCTGAGCATTCTCCAAGTCCAGATTTTCTAATGTATTTGACATAGATGTAGACTGGGGATATGCCACTAAAGCAGCCTTTGTTGAAACCTCTATTCCAGAAAGATTCTGCTGTGTCGGGCAGGACCCATCATGGGAATCCAGAGACTTATCCATGTTGTGGTGCATGTGGATCTGGCCTGAGTAATAGAAATTGTCAATGTGTGGCTGTTGTTGATAAATAGGAGGTAACCTGACATTTCTCCTGGGACTAGCAGTAGAATGACCAGGACTTAAATTAGGTGGGCTGCTTAGGTATGCTCCATTTGCTTGCTGTGCTAGACTGTTCTGGCGACTCAGATGCTTTCGACTCTGAGGCGGATGTGGCACCACACGGCTGTAGGAGGAATCAGGCATACTAGCCAACTGTTCTTTAACTAGTATTGATCCAGATGCTTGACTGTGTCCTGAAGGGCTCATGATGTTCTGATTTGAGTAGCCCTGGTAACCATTATGGTAGACATTTTGGTTGACCTGTTGATCTTGAGGGCTATGCTGCATCATTGCTGGCTGTGCTCCCATCTCCATGCTGTCTGACTTCCGAGGGAGACGACTATTTGCAGTTTGTTGCTCATGCTGCTGCTCCCAAAGTAGCGCCTGTTGTGACTGAACATAGTTTCGTACCATCATCTCCTTCACCTGCAACATTGGAGTCTGTGACCTCCGCTCCTCAGCCAAAACAGAGCTTGCGCATCCAAGACTCAAGCTTTCTCCATCATGGACAAATGATCCACCTTGGCTTTGCTGTTGACGATGATCAGTCTGGTTCTTGAGCTGACCATTAACATGAACTATGAAGTCGCAGCTGGGATTGGACGACTTGGTGATTAAACCATGTTCTTTTGTTTGTGGTGAATACCCTTGCTGGCATACCTCCATATTGTTAGACTGGGGGTGCTGTTGCAGAGCCTTTGCATTCTGACAGGCACTGGAGCCTCCCATGGGTGGATGGAATTGTTCTGGTTTGATAGTGACCCTCTGATTGTTTGGATCATACAAACCTTGAGAATACTGTTGTCCCTGCATTCCTGTATCTTGGAACTGCATAGCTGTTTGCATACTCACCTGAGGATTGTGGAGCTGGCCATTTTGTCCCCAAGTTCCTGATCCCTCACTAGGCTGCTCAAGACCAGGGTAGTGTGGCCCAGAGGGGCTCAGCTGACAGGTGCTCATACTATACTCGGCTTGTTGGAGAAGAGTGTTTGACATCTCATTCTGACCCATAGTTTCGCCAACACCCATATTCCCACGCTGGTACTGCGTCTGCAACTGTGATTGGTAGTTTGGATCCAAGCATCCCATGCTTTGATTTCCAGGAGAAAGCTGGTTACTAATATGAGGATTGGACTGAGGCTGCTGGTAGCCCATGTAGGCCCTGTCTGCACCTTGTATCATACTTCCATGACCTCGACCTTCTGTCGTATTCCTCTGAGACTCCATTGCCATGGCCTCCATCATCACATTCTCAGTAATACTTGGTGGTCGTGGTGAATACATATGCCTGGTGATGTTTGCATCAGAACCACAGTGCTGCAAAGCATTGCGACGGCCCATCAATGTCATGTTACTTAGGCTGTTAAAGCGTTGCACTTTGGGTAGGCCCTGTGGGTCAGCTCCAGAACGAACAGGGTCACTCGCACGTCGCATGTTATTGCCAGGTGCCTGGTGTGGGTAAATAATCCCTGTTCCATACTCGGTGTTGGCACTATGTCTCCTGGTTCCTATTTGATGCAGAAATGGTGGGAGGGGCTGACCATCATACTCATTCAAGAAACCACTACGTCTACTGGCGGTACCAGGCTGATCCATATTGGGTAGAGGAGTTGGTGGCGGGCCACCAGTTGCTGCTGCATATTTAGCTTTTAAACTATATTGTTCTGCAGGGGAAAGGCTTGCCAGACCTGGCAAGCCACTGGAGCTCTGGCACAAGCCAGTTCTGTGGCTTGTCTCGTTTGATAATGGGTCTCCACCCACATCATTGCTAATGGCAGACTGACTATGACCACCTGTGGCCACCTGAGATACTTCACTTGAGCGCCGACTTGATAGATAGGGGGAAACCACAGAGGAACGACGGCTCACAGTGTAGGCGGAGCTTAAACTACTGGTACCACTTCCACGACGGTCATTAGGTGGGCAAGGTATAATCATTCTGCCCATCCCACCCATACCACCTCCACATAAGTCTGGGGTAGAGAGCTCCATCACACGACGATTTGAAAGCAAATGGGAGGGGCCACACATGGCAATAATTTCACCTGATGCTGAGGAGAGAAAGAAAAATCTCATTGCGTAATGGTGCAACTACAATTTTTAAGAAAATTCTGAGTAAAAACAATTAATGGAATTATGCATTATGTCAGAGGTCCCCAACCACCGGACCACGGACTGGTACTGGTCCGTGGGTCATTTGATACCGGGCCTTCAAAAAGGCTGATAAAAAAATATATTTTATTAATTATCGGAGTCTGAAAGCTTTTTTATTTTGAAAAAAAAAAAAAAAACACTTTCGTGACCGATAGTCCATGGCAGATAATTGGCCGAGCTCTCACTGGAAGAAGGAATGACATACGCGCACTTCCCTATCACTCACAACAATTCCCACCAATCATGGGTGTCTGTGAGCTCATTCATACAAGGGGGCGGACAGCGCTTTCCCTCCGAGTGTGTTAGCCCGCCCCCAAATACGCATGGTACTGCAGTTCGAAAAGAGGCGTGTGACTAGCATCGCATGTGACGGAGGGGATCTTGTGCATGCTTTTCTCTTGTTGTGTGACAGGTAGGAATTGGATACGCCTAAATTAGGGAGAAAATGGGGGGGAAAATGTTAGTCTCGGTCACCTGATGCGGTACATCAAAAAATTAAGCCACAAACTCACAAAAATGAGTAAAAACAAACATCTTTGAAGAGCTTTTTACTAATTCAGTGGGATGGAGAGTTGTATTTTTAACAAACTTGGTTTTTAGTTGTTTCTATACCAGTCCGTAAAAGTATTGTTTTACATGAAACCGGTCCGTGGCACAAAAAAGGTTGGGGAGCGCTGCATTATGTAGTTTCATCAGTTAGTTAAGTTACTTGATTTTCCAGATCTCCCATACCTGAAAGTGCTGGTAATTTATTTGCTGTACCCCGGCCTGGTGGGGTCTGCCTGCGGATCTGCTTTAGTTTATCAATCTTTAAGTTCTCCAGCCTCTTCAGGGCTTGTGCGGACATGCCCATACACCCAGAACCCGTTCCACCATTAGACTCAATCACATTGGTACCACCTCCATCTTCTACTGCTGTCAGATCCTCCAGACTACCTGCTGCATTCAGATTCATCTCCACACCACTGTCATTGTTGTTTGCACTCCCTAAAGGAGAGCGCTCACTACTGCAGGACGACTGGCCTCCAGGACTTGGCTGAGACTTCTGTTGTATGGATGGCAGACATAAGTAGATCAGTCATAATAGAAAGTACATATACATTCATTCATTCATTTCTAAGTTGCTCATTCCTAATTAGGGTCACGGCTAGGCTGGCGCCCATCTCAGCTGACTCCCTTTGGTACACCCTTTACAGCTGAAAGTACATATAGATATACAGTGGAACCTCGAGATATGAAAACTTCAGTACACGAAAATTTCATTTTACGTAATGATATGCAAAGATTGGGGAACATGCTTTTTTTGCCATACTGTACTAGAATTAAGTGTAATTGCACCTCCACTACACTAGTTGGCAGTGGC
>JAQNCB010000006.1:25313940-25324112 GCA_030068295.1 Euristhmus nudiceps | reverse complement strand
TGTTCAATACTACTGTGCTTTTACAGAACTTTGAGGTGATTTTACTTGTACAGTATTCAGTATGGAGTATAGCCCCGCCGAAAAAAAAAACAATTCACTCGAACGGACTATTCACCTGATCAGACAGCCCATCAGCCCTTATAGTCTGTACGAGTGAGGATCGACTATATACACATTTTCAGTGTAACAGGATTGGAAGTGATTGGAAGACTTTCCTTTCATTTTACTTTAACAACTGATTGCAAACACAGACAAATAATATGAAAAATGTACTAAAATAGACAGATGGGACAGAAATTGTTGTTTGTGGAAGATTTTCACAATCTATTCTGCCCCACTGCAATCTATTAGAATTAGATTTTATTTTTGCCACACAGCATCCATTTACACAGATTTATTTTTAGAATGAATATTAATGATGATTATTCTGCCCCTTGGCAGTGTTACACTGCTCCCCTCATCCACACCAAAAGCAATCAATTCTCTCTGCCACGGATTGAAACAACAGTGATTTATGGAAAAATCATTCAGACTCCTGCCCATTTGGTCTGTTTGGTCTGGCACGAGCAGTCTCTTCATAGTCCTCTCTTTTATCAAATAGTATGCCTGTTTGTTATACTCCATGACTCAAGTCAAAGAAAACCTATAAAGATATCC
Organism: Euristhmus nudiceps; assembly: GCA_030068295.1. Lineage (NCBI taxonomy): Eukaryota > Metazoa > Chordata > Actinopteri > Siluriformes > Plotosidae > Euristhmus > Euristhmus nudiceps. The sequence continues at coordinate 25,323,455 of JAQNCB010000006.1, read as the reverse complement.
AGTTCTCCATTTTGATGTTTATGTGTATTTTATAGAATGGCTATTCAAACAAACTGGATCACTGACTTTTACCTCTTGAGGCCTCTGTGTCTGTAGAGCTGAAATGCCCATCAGCCATAGGGTCTGGAAGCCAAGCATCTTTTACTGCTGATTTGAAGATAAGTCGGTTGTGCAAATCTTGAGTGGGCCGATAATTGTTCCTGAGGTACTCCACAGACTTCACATGATCCTGCTGCTCAGTGGTAAAGATTGAGTAGAATGCTTCCAACTGTGAGGCAAAAGAGACAGACAGCAGTGAAATCTTAACTGTGTGCAATACATCTGTTCCCATAGTCATAGTGTTAGTGCCTCATTTGTACCATTTTCATACTTGACATACACTTTGCAAGCATTCACAACGTTGACCGCATTGGTAAAAAAAAAAAAAAATTGGTAATTTGGAGTTTTGACAAATGTGTCAAGATCTAACATCGAACCGTCTGTCAATAATTAATTGCATAAATCCAGAAACCCATTTATTTTTTATTTATTTGTGTCATACTGCATTTGGTGAATGTAGTTATGAGAGCAAACATGATGGGTAAATTTCCTTAAACATTTTTAATTCTGAAGGCAATAGAAAGAAACAGAAGAATAGGTGTTCAGACCCGTATGAATAGAAGTGAATAGGAGCTAACCACAACTCCTAGCTCTATCAGAAGAAGCAAAGAAATTTAAATCAGTCAAGAAAGTTTTTTTGTTTTTTTGTAGAAAGTTTGCATAAATTTGCATAATTATAGAATTTCCAAATTCTGTGTAGAATTGTGTAAGTACACACCTAGCCCTATTAGATAAAACAAACAAAACCAAACATGACGAACATGCAAACTCTTTTTTTTTTTTTTTTTTTTTAATATTCCCCATTTTCTCCCTTAATTTGGTCGTATCCAATTCCCACTTGTCAAGTGTTGCCTTCCCCATCACACGACCACCACCAACCAGGGAGGGGCGTAAGCATGCACATACCTCCTCCGGGACATGTGATGCTGCCACCCACCTCTTAATGAACTGCTGCGCAGTTTTTGAGGAAACCTAACACACTTGGAGGGAAACCGTTATCCGGCATGGATGGCCTTGGCATCAATCTGGATTCTAACCAGTGCGAATCAGCCAACCCATCAGCCAGGCTGAAACCCACGCAGCTTGTCGATGCGAAAACTCCAATGCAAACTCCACACAGAAATGCCGAACACGGAACTTGAGCCCAGGACCTTGCTGAGTTGTAGACATGCTATATTGTGGACTATGCTACAGTGCTGCCCTGTAAATTTGCATAATTAATTGATTTTAAGATCCTGTATGTAGTTTCAAAGCCTGCACCTTACACTATCAAATAAACAAAAATAATATAAATCAGTCAAGAAATAAAGGAAAAGAAAACTGTGAACAAACACCAAACGGACGAGCAGACAGGAGCCATATCGCAACAGGATAAGCCCATCGGGCCGGATGAGCTAAAAATCTTAAAATGTCTTCAGGTTGCCCCTAGGAATGTATTTTATTCTAACAGCCTTGGCAATATTAACTGTGAAGGACATGTACAAGTGCCTAAAATAGCTGGCATGCTGTGTACAACTGGAGTGGGCTGATTGAGTGAAGTGCTTCAATACAGCAGTGCAATAATCCTCACTTGAGGGCAAAGCTGAGTGTGCATTCATAAAACCTTTTAGGAGCCAATTCACTAATGCATGTGGCAGAAACAAAATTATCGGAGGTGGGAAAGCACTTGGCAACTAGAAATTGTGTGCTGTATGTGCACTACAGGACAGTGGTGGCTGAGGTTAAAGTTCAGTATTACTGATCATGGTTAACCCTGAACTCTGAATTCTTCTTCTCCTATGTCTTCAGAAAAGGTAATATGTTTGTATTCACCTTTATTATATGAACAGTTTCGTAACCTAATAGGACACTCACTTTGTCACTCACTCATTAGCCAAACTGCTTAATCCTATGAGGGTCACAGGTATCCAGCACTGGGCGAAGGCAAGGCAAATCCGAGTACTCCGATTTCCCCCCAAAGTCCAAAGACATGCACATCAGGCTTAACTGGCTGTTCCAAATTGCCCCTGGTTGTGGATTTGCATGAAAGGTTGTGTGTATTGGCATAAATGTGCATCACATAGGTCTGGCTGTTCAGAGTTTACTTACCCCGCTTTCGACCAATGTTGGCTGACATAAGATTTAGATTTGATGCGACCCTAGAAGGGTTAAGCAGTTCAAACAAATGAGTAGGTGACGAGTGACTTCACCAGGGTCATAATAGGTTTAGAGTGTGTCCCAGAACCTAAGGCAGGAAAAGACCTGGATGGCACACTAGTCCATTGCAGGACATCATGTTCAAACATTCACGACACTTATTCACAGCACAGGCGGGGATGCTGGGTGAGCATCAAAAACTCCAGTTATACAATTACCCCTCGCTCAGGTTTAAACTGCAGATTTCAGATGTGTGAGACGGAAAGCTACATTCTGCACAACCTTAGCGGTGCATTTTTTTTTTTTTTCACCAAGCCTAATCTTATTTTTATGTATATTACTTCATTTTTATTTATACCGCTGCATAGTGAGTATGTAAATCTGGTACACAACGGTTGCTTGCAGTCGATTAGAAAGTTTCAGATATTGAGTATGAGAGTTTGGACAGGAAGTGTTTATATCCAGAACACTAGACACAGCTGGGTGACTTCCATATGCATGTGTGAGTAAAAGATGGAAAGAAGAAAGTGAGAAGGACACCAGCGAGTTTCAAACAGAGAAGCCACCAGCTAGGGGTGATGTTTGAACATGACTGAAGAGGTAACACTCATTGCACAATCTCTCCAGGCCATTTTCTCTTCCCCCTTTTATTTTATCCCTCACTAAAGCTTTCTCCTACGAGAAGGCTACCTATATCAAGGCACAAACAGAGACTGAAAACCATTTAGATCATTTAGCACTTTTGTAAAACATCCTTAGCAAGATAACAGGAAACAACACAAAAACAAAAATATCTAATGAATGTGGATCTTGTCAAAATTCAAATTTCAGGCATTTTATGCAAAATATGACAAGATAGTGCGTGTGTGTGTGTGTGTGTGTGTGTGCATTTGCTTACTTGGTGGTAGGAGAAGTAAACGGGTCGAGTGAGGATGATCCACTCCACGACTTTACTACACGGAGGAGTCGTCAAGGAGCCAGCGTAACGATAGTAACTCCCCACAGAGGATGGTAGAAGGTCCCTTAGGATGAAGGGTGCAAGATTTGTCTCCTTCTCTGGTGATTGTAACAGACACCGACACACACACACACACACACACACACACACAACAAAAATACCCAAATCAATGAGTTTTTTAGCTCAGGGTCATATAATTATTCTCACTTTATTCATCCCTCTAAGTGCCAAATGTCCAAAGGTGTTTATCATGCCTGTTACTGAACCAGTCTGGCCCCAACTACGAGACAATGAAAAAGTTTGCAATCTGTCCTGATCTGCCTAGAAATCTCAAATAAGATGATAGTAGTTGCCATTTAGAGCATTTCTTTTTAAAGATGAAAGTGTGTATTACTTTAATTCCTCCAAAAGTAAGTAAATATCTTTCAAATATATATATTTTTCGATCGTTTAAAATTAACTCACCATGATGTACAACCCGTTTGAGACCGGCGATGATGGGCTCAGCAGCCGCATTATTCTTCTTTCCTACCTGCAAAAGCCAGTGACAAAACTCTCCTTACAGAACCCGGCACTCTGTTATATAGTACACAATCCATAAATGTTTACGCACAACTACAATGTTAGGATATTCTTAGAAAAAGTATTTCTCTAAGCTGGTGACTTTATATCTTCACTCTGACTCATCCACAGAGAAACGCCCTCACCGAGGTCAGGATTCAAACCCAGCTCCTTCTTGCCGACATGCGAGCCACTACACCAATGTGCTTGAGTTATATCTTATTCAACTAAATAGAATAGATATCAGATAGTAGAGAAGCATGGTGTGGTAGGAAGGCAGAACCTAAAACATGTGCCAGCAAGGAAGCCTCACTATGAATTGCTGTGCACATCCCTCTTTAAAAGACAGCATTCCTCTTAGAGCCAACGGTGATAAAATATAATGCTGGTAAAACTCACAGCAACTGTTTCAGTATTGACAGGTTCTTAATTTATCAAAAAAAAAAAAACAAAAACAAAAAAAACCACAGACCTACATAAAGCACACCTGTGCCTAAGAAATAGACCCGTCACCTGAAGGACAGTGTAAGAAAGCAGTGCATGTTTCTATGTGTCAATGAACAGTTTCCTAAAACTGAAAAATGAGACTACTGCATTAACCCCCTTTATCTTTATCCTATCCTTTACTACTCAATTTCAAAATGCTTCTACAGCACCCTCATAACGATAAGATTAAATGACTATTGCTATCAAATCAGATATATGCAGAGAGCGGTGACTGTTCGTTCCCTCTCTCTCTCTCTCTCTCTCTCTCTCTCTCTCTCTCTCACACACACACACACACAATAAAATTATATTTTATCACACACACAGACACACACACACACACTCATTTACTGAACCACTGTAGCTTACAGGGTCACAGGGAGGCTGGAACCTATCTTAGCCAACAATGGGTGCCACAACTTGCCAGGACATTGCCAACACAAAGACACCCTTTCACACTCACACCTAAGGCAGTCTGGAACAGCCAATCAGCCTAATGTGCATGTATTTGGACTGTGGGAGGAAACCAAAGTGCCCATGCGCAGAGAGAACATGCAGAAAATGCTCGAGCCCAGGCTGTCACCACGTCGTCCAAACTGTGATTTCATGTGTTTATATACAAGACTACATAATATATACTGTACCTATACAGTATGATTATTTTCATATATTAAATATTACATACCGGTATGTATTTCTCACTTTTACAAGGTATGGCTATTAAATAACAAGACTGGGCTTATGTAAGATGGTATGTTAGGTGATTTCGTAGACGAGCATCTACAGCTGGTTACTATTTTGCTTTGTTTGAAGTAACTGTGTTTTTATGATGACCCATAAATATGGTCAATTTTTCATGCATGTAAAGTATTGACCTGCATGTTTAAATTTAATAAATCAATCGAAATCATCATCAACGCAGCATTAGAATGATTACAGAAATGGTCTCCATAAAAACAAACAAATAAATAAAAATTGGAAAATTTTCCATGAGAGTCAGAACTTAAAAAAAAAGCTTGTCCCAAAGATTAATAAGACAATCACGTTCAAAATCAAGTTAATTTACAATGACATTCTGGAACAAAATTAAATTCATTAATTAATTCATTTTTTGAACTGCTTAATGCTAATTACGGTTGTGTGGAGGCTGGTACCCATCTCAGCCGACTCTGGGCCGGGGGGTTATACCATGGACAGCTCGGCAGACCGTCGCATGGCCAACACTCATACAACCATTCATTCTCACACTCACACCTCAGGGAGATTGGGAACTGCCAGTTAGCCTACTGTGCATGTTTTTGGATTGTGGGAAGAAACTGGAAGTACCTGGAGGAAACTCATAGCATAACAAGCAAGAAGAACATGCAAACTCTATAGAAGGGCTCCAAGGTTGGAAGTTGAACCCAGGACCTTCTTGTTGTGAAGCGGACATGCTACCCACTGCGCCACAGAATGAAATGTGAATACCGTATTTTCCGCACCATAAGGCGCACTTTAAAGTCTTACATTTTCTCAAAAATCGATGGTGTGCCTTTTGACACGGTGCGCCTTATGTGTGCACTGAGTTCCAAAATCTATGAAAATGTTTTTGTGCGGTTTTAGTAAGCGCTCGGCTTCATTGACTGTGGGACCATTTCCCCCCAACATAGTAACGTAATACGCACGCAATGTACGCTGGCAGCATCAAACCAATTAGAGAACAGCACGTGGAGCTGCATGTGCCTCTGCCACGCCCCCAGTAGATAGCTATACGGACCTCCGAAAATGGCACCAGCGAAGAGACACACTCACGAGGCACAATTTAAACTGCAAGCAATCTCTTATGCGGCCGTACACTGGAATAGAGCAGCTGCGGGAGAACTCAACATAAATGAATCTGTGCTTCGGAAGTTTAGAAAGCAGGAGCATGAACTGCGCCAGGTTAAAACACTGTTCCTTTAAAAGGAAGACATGGCTGAAAGTAAAGTTTCCAGCAGGAGTGTTCATTAAGGCGAATGAAAAGGACGAGAAGGACGAGGAGAATGAGAGAGTGGCTGAGAGAGAGAGGTGTATGTAAAGAGCGGATGGTTTTTTCCATGCTTTAATGAAACAATAAAGTGAGTGTGTTTTTAATATGCAGTGCAAGAGAGCTTTGTGCAATAAAGCTGAAGTAAAATCAATGTTTTGCTTCCGTGAGTGCTTTTAAATATTTTAATAATATACCAGTACGTACATAGTATATTTTAAATACTAATCACTGATTAAAGCTCAACCACACGCACTGTTTAGCTTCCGTGAGTGTTTTAAAATGTTAATCACTCAATAGAGCTGAACCACACTCACTGTTTAGCTTCAGTTACCTTGTTTTTTGTTAGGTGTTGTGCTACGTGGGTTAGCATTAAAGCTAAACCCGTTAGCGCACCCGATTGAGAGAAGAGAAAGCATAATAAATCCATAAGCAGGCTGAGCAAAAGGCCAGACAATTGATGCAAAACAAAAATCCTTTATTGAAAGGCAATTCCAGAACGCAGACTGTAATGACGACCGACAGACTTTTAACTTAAAAACCGAGTGAGCATAAACACAGTCTTTAGAGCCGGATAATAGAGTCCTTACTTCTTAAAGGGGCATCATGCACTTACTCACAGACAGCCAGAGCAACAGCATGAAAATAACATCAGAACTAACTCAGAGACAAACAGAAATGATACAGACAATAAATCAGAACTAAAGCAGAGCATGAACAGAATTAATGCAGAGGAACTGACAAGGACATGTAAACTCATGAGCTTAAAATAGTGCTTTCAAAAGCAGCCCAGCTGAAACCAACAGCCTCAACAGCGCCCCTAGCGTGCCATCGTGCCACGCCATGACAGGTTTTAGCATGCGCCTAATGATGCGGTGCGCCTTATGCGTGGTTCAAATACAGAAATAGAGTGCTTGACTGAGACTGTGCCTTATGGTGCGGAAAATACGGTACATGCAATGAGACTAGGATCTTCCATGGTGGTTCTGAAGCAAACAGCAGTCCATATACTGGGCTGCCAAGAATTAATTGAATTTGCACTCTTGGGAACTCAATTTGCAAACAAATGGGCTTCTAAGACAACTAAGATGACTGATTGTGCTGCCTCGTTAACTGAAAGACCATTGTGTAGTTGTGCAGAAAGGAACACACGAAGAGAAAAATAAGCCAAAGGTAAAAATTCATTCATTTTCCCAACCGCTTATTCCTAATTCCTAAAAAAAGGGTCACGGCTGGCGCCCATCTCAGCCGACTCTGGGCGAGGGCAGAGTACACCCTGGACAGCTCGCCAGGCCGTCGCAGGGCAGAAACACGCTGACAGCTTTGCAGCCTACTCTTGCCGAACATCAGCAATGGTTCTTTTACATGCCTCTCACCACAGACAGTGAGAGACATGGCCTGCATTTGGTAACCCAGTTAGCTGCACTTGGGGGACAGCAGGGCTTGAACCACCAACCCTGGGATCAGCAATCCAGCACCTTACCACCAGGCCACCTATGCATTAAATAATTTTGATGAATTACAGCATCAGTCTCTTTCTGCAATAACCACACCTTCATGGACACCAAATCAGCCATAACATTACAATCACATGACTATTATTGTAGGTTCTACTTGTATTACCAAAACAGTACAAGACCTCTGATGGTGTAGTGTGATATGTGACACTGAGCAGTTCACATTACTGTGTTTTCCGGACTATAAGTCGCACTTTTTTCGTAGTAATATACACATATTAGTTTTGTTACACTCAATCTTTTTCTACATTTGTAGCAATTGCCACAAGCAAGGATAAGTTCATGAGAATGAAATAAAAAGGCAATTGATAACTTTAACCATTTGATACATGTTCGTCTGTGCATATTCTTATGAAGGGTAAGCTGATGTGCACTAAATCTGTGTTGGAAACAACAGGGATGGATCCTCACCTGGAAGAAGACAGTCACAACAGCGATGATTCTCCTCTCCTTTATTGCAGTGTTTAGACTGTCAAAGTCATCCGAATTATAGAAGAAAATCTGCATCTGTGAGCACATATGGGAAAAATGTGACTGGCATTCATCAGCTTTCTAATAAACGAACAAAGTACTGAGCAGCTCACACCTATGCACAGCTTTGCACTACACTGTGGACGAAATCCTATTTAACTCTGATCCAGTTCTTTGTCATGCAGAAAATCCCAGCCACATTCCTACAGTATGTGTGCAAATAAATTCAGGATCTGATACATATTCTCATTCATGAGTCTATCCACATTTTGACATTTTGACAATTAAGGATTATTCAATCTCCATGAGGATTGATTTAAAGGGAATTCATAGCTTCCTAACAAGTCACTTAAAGATGGTACAATATACACAGTTCACATAATGCCATGAACATTGCATCCGGGTACTCGCAGAAATTAGTTCAAGAAAAAAGTCAATCTGCAAAACATGTGCAATGGCAGAGCAGAGAAGAAGAGAAAAGACCTTTGAAATGAAGAAAATAAGATTAGTTCTCTCCCCCCCCCCCCCTCATTCGCTCGCTCTCTGACAATCATGCTCTGACTCAACTAATTCTCTGGCAACCTCTCATCTTTCAGCATAATTCTCCCCATCATTGTGTTTGCTCCCCATGTAAAATTACACATGTTTATTCATGGTTCTCTTCTGCACCCAAAATGAAGTGCACACGTCGATTGCTTTTTTTCAGACAAGACAAAAATATGATTAGCTTCCTTATTATATACACAATGAAAATGCAATATGTACACAAAGCTAGCCTACGTCTCATGGACCCTGAGCCTGGTGGTAACTCAAGTAAAATGTCGCACATGCTAATATTTTGTTGGTCCACCTTATCCTTAATTAGTGCATGTAATTTCCATGGAATTGTTATTTCTGTTGATCAGGTCAAGGCTCAGCAACATTATATGGCAATAATATCAGTCAATTGATGACCTGAATGTACTGAATGAGCAGGTTAGCCAAGGATTGGACTTTTTCTTCCTTGATGGCATGGATTTAAAGCTGAGGCTCAAATAGTGAAAGAGTGGTTCAGGGAGCATCAGGACTTATTCTCACACATGAACTGGGACCAAAAAGTCCTTACCTTAGCCCTATTAAATTTTTACCCTCGCCCCCCCGGAAGGGTAGCGAGGGTTTTGTAATCGGGTCCGTCTGTCTGGCTGTTTGTTTGTTTGTCTGTCTGACCGAGCGTGTATCTCAAAAAGTACTGATCCGATCGACTTCAAACTTGTACATGTGATGGGGAGTCACCGTGGCTCGG
>JAQNCB010000006.1:25149406-25161558 GCA_030068295.1 Euristhmus nudiceps | reverse complement strand
TTTGCTCTTCCGGACATTCGGTAAAAATTTGGTGAAAATCCGTCCATAACTTTTTGAGTTATGCTGTTAACAGACAACAGACAGACAGACAGACAGACAAACAAACTCCGATGATTACATAGCCTCCACTGGCGGAGGTAATTAGTACTGGAATGTGGTTACTGTGAACTTCGACATGGAGGAAGTCAACTCAGAGATCTTGTCCCCTCACTTTCATTTACATTGTTACGTCCATGAGACTTGAACAAGAAGAAATGTATTTGCTTTCTGCTGTCATTTGTAGTAATGTAAAGTTGCAATGTTTAGAGGTAAGAAAGTAAAGCTTAGTTTGGCTGAGCTAGCAGGTAAGTTATTCATTCATTCATTTTCTGAACTGCTTAATTCTAATTAGGGTCACGGGAAGGCTGGCGCCCATCTCAGCCGACTCTGGGCGAGGTCAGAGTACACCCTGGACAGCTCACCAGGCCATCGCAGGGCAGAAACACGCTGACGGCTATGCAGCCTACTCTGAAAGTCAGCAATGGTTCTTTTTCATCCCTCTCACCACAGACAGTGAGAGACATGGCCGGCCTTTGATAACCCAGTTAGCTGCACTGGGGGGCAGGTAAGTTAATAAAATACAAGTCATCTCTGACATTTCTGTGTTCTCCTGAATGTTAGCCAGAGTGTAACATGAGCTACTGGAAGTTTTACATCCATCGGCTTGCCCAATGCAGTTACTAGTCCTTCTGTATACCGGTCCTATGCGGTTCTGCAGAAAATAGCCCCATGATAAAAGGCACAAGATTCACATAAGAAGACACACATTCTTAAATGTACAGGTTGATGAGCAGCCTGTAAGAATTTTATATAAAGACCATGCAGTTTTTGTCTTTCATCATGGAAATGAAAAAGCAGAAGAAATAAGTGGGGTGTAAAATATTAGACTAAATGTAAAACTTGGCAAACTGCTGCCTACATCTGACGCATTATACTATCAACGAAGACAAATTATAGCACACACACACACACACACACACACACACACACACACACACAAACAAAATTGTTCTAAGTAGAAATATATGCACATTTCTATGAAGTTTTCTTTGCACAGGGTCAGCCCTGAAATGGCACCTCTGGACGAGTGAGGATTAGGGAACCTTCTTTACAGTTCTGACAGTGACTTGGCAGTGCTTCAAGGTGCAAGCAAGCAGATTCACAGTTTGGTTATACAAAAGATGGTAAATAATTTATATGTTGACAACTAGCAAAAGAAAGTTGAACTCAAACAACTTCAAATGTGCACAAGCTAAAAATAAGAATAGTCATGCATCAAGAATTGTAGACAGATACGGAAAGACGTGGAAGACAATATAATAGGGTCAAATTCATTAATGGCTTCCATGCTTTGATTTTATCCTTCTCTGGGTGACAGACCCAAACATATAAAAGACATAGTGGGGTCCAGAGCTGTACATGATTATGTTAGATTATGTTTGAATTCTGGACCAATATTTCACCAAGTGTGTGCTCCCAGGATACTCTGAGCAGGTTAACGTGATTATTGAAGATGTGTGAATGAATGCTTGCAGATTTGTTACATATACTTAATGTAGTCATGAAGCAGTGAGAAAGCAAGCTAGACAATTAATTACAAAAAATGGTGAGCCAAGATCAGGATACCTTCCTGAATATGTTCGCTCCAACGCTAATCATACCCACCTGACCATCCAGTCATCTAATCAAGGCTTCAGATTTTGAAATTTCGTTTGATTTAGGGTTTGAGCGAACATATTCAGGAGGGTAGCTCTCCAGGACCAGGAGTGAGCCCCTCTGGTCAAGATTATTACAAACTGTGGCTAAAAGAATGCATGTTAGTAATTATGTCAGGATTTCCACAAACGGGCATGAAAGTCTCCATATGCAGGAGTTAGCAGAGACAGCGTTAGGTGTAAACAAGAGTGTTTATTGACTTTCCTCCGGTAACACACACACTGACGACACAAAGTTACAACCTACAAAGACTGTGGTACGAAAAACAGGCATGAAAACAAAACAACGAGGTGAGCATGGCAGAACCGACAAACGGCAAACGCAAAAACATGAAGCTGGCCAGGATACAGTACCTGCTAACGGCAAGGAACTCAATAACTATGAACCAGCAAAAACGAAACAGGACGTATACATGTTTATATGCCGGACTAGATTAGTGCCAGGTTCGGGACCGAAATTAGTGGGACACACCCGGGATAGAGAGAACAGGAAGAGTACCACCACAACCCGCAACAGATCCCTCAGTGGCGACGCCATGCAGAGTCGTGACAAATTAGAGTGCATAACAACATGCATAACCACAAATAATAGTGTATAACAACACAAGTTGCCCCCAGCTGACCACTTTCACACAGTTGGAATTGAAGTATTCCTGCAGAATATAATTACCAAGGTGCACACTTTACAAGGAACATTACTCTCTCACTTACTCTTTCACCTAATTATACTAAAGTCAAGGAAGGCTGTAGCCTAACACAGCCCACACTGGGTGAAGGCAGGGTACAACCATTCACACTCACATCCACACCTAAGGGCAATTTGGTACAGCCAATTCAACGAATCCGCATGTCTTTGGACTGTAGGAGGAAACTGAAGTACCTATAGGAAACTCACGCAAGCACAACAAGAACATGCCAATGTCACACACAAATGTCCAAGGATGGGACTTGAACTCAGGACCTTCTTGCTATGGACACGCTAGCCACTACACCACCATGCTGTCTGAAATATAAACATGTCACAAAGAATGTGAAATACAACACTGAACATAAAGCTTAGCGAATGATCCAGTAAAAATTACAGGAAACATTTCTCTACTGTGACTCAAAGGAATCAAACAATTTCCCAAACTCACTGAATCATTTGTCTGTTCTTCATCTAAACAAATCATATGACTGAATAATAGCTTCCATACCTGGAGATGCTTCAATTCTATGCCAACTGCCAGGCTTCTTGCATATTAAACTCTTTCTGGGGTTTCAGACGACATATCCACTTGGTTAGTCTGAACATGCTCGCTACCAATTAATAGTAAAAGTGCCAGACACTGGTAATTTATGATCCAGGTACAGTGACATATTAACAGCACTGTGTGGCCCATCGACCTCATTAAGAGCTAGAAAATTAGCAACGACCACATAGTGTCCAATTAAATTCAGCACCTTTTAATTTAGTCTTAATGTAGAACACAGCTGTGACTGAATGGTTACGGTTACTTTTCAGCGGGCTTGGTAGTGTGTGAAACTGACTGCTTGTTTTCATAGATACAATTAATCACCATTTCATCAAGACTGTATCAATGGGGCACTTACCAACTCACTTACTCATTTGCTAAACAACTTAATATTACTACTAGGGTCACAGGAACGTTGGAGCCTATCTCAGCTGACACTAGCCAAAGGCAGGGTACACCCTAAACAGCTCACCAAACTATCACAGGGAAACACACAACCATTCAATCTCCCATCCACACCTAGGGGCAATTTGGAACAGACAATAAGCCTAATGCGCATGTCATTGGACTGGGGGAGGAAACTGGAGTACTCGGACAAAAACACAGGGAGAACATGCCGATTCCACCATAGCCCAAGATGTGTGCCGAAAGACCTTCTTGCTGCGAGCCAGACGTGCTAACTTCAACAGAGAGGCATGAAAAAGTTTTGGGTTGTCTCCAAAAAATGCTATTATAATATAATGTTATTTTTGTAATTGAAGGCTGCCATTTTTATAGATCTTCTGTAATAAGTACAGTAGACAACAAGGTTGTTTTCCCTGTACTCTCCATTCTATTATTGCAGAAGTTCTGCCAATATATCCAATTACATGTTTTATGTGCTGTCTTTCTATTTTGGACATGCAGGTTTAGTCGCAGTTTAGGTAGATAAGTTCAGTTGTTATGATGATAATAGATGCTTATGGAAAACCTTTACACGAATTCAAACATGGTAGGGTCAGTACCTGAACTGCTAGAAATTAATTTAACAAATGTAATGTCTGCTACTAAAGCTGGTATTATTTAGGCTATAATTTAGGAACAGCCATTAATTAATTAATTCATTTTCTGAACCGCTTAACCCTAATTAGGGTCGTGGGGAGGCTGGCGCCCAACTCAGTCAACTCTGGATGAGGGCAGAGTACACCTTGGACAGCTTGCCAGGCCACTGCAGGCCATTAATTAGAGGTTTTGATTTTATTATATTACTTTAGACTCTTGGCAGCTATATATGACAAGATTATACCGACAATGAAAGTTCAATAAAAGTGTTTTTTTTTTTACAGGAAAAATAGATTTGCTAAAATTATTTTTCAATAAAATGAGTGCACCAAGTGTGACTTATTTCGTAAAAGCTTATAACTAACTGATAGACATCATTCTTTTCCTTTCACTTTGTTTTATTGAGGGAAAAAAAGCAAAACTTTCACATTTTTGGCCTGTTAACAGTGGTGTAAGGGTTAGTACTTCCACCTCACAGCAAGAAGTCCTTGGATTTAAGTCCTGTGCCCATTGAGGGCATTTCTATGTAGAGTTTACATGTTTTCCCTTGGACTGTGGGTTTCCTCCCGGTGCACCAGTTTCCTCCCACAGTCCAAACATGTATACATTGGTCTAATTTGATATTTTTAATTGGCCCTAGGTGTGAAGGTGAATGTGAATGGTCAGGCACCTGTGTTGGTTCTGCAATGTCCAGAAGGACTGTTTAGAATGCACTCTGGTATGGGTCCAGCCCCCCGAGGAAAGCCCATGCAAGGGGAACACAAAAATTCCACCACAAAATGCCCTCAAACCCATGACCTTCTTGTTGCAAAACAGAGGTGCTAACCACAATGCCACCGCGCAGCTCGTGTGTTTATCTATATGGTAAAAATTTGTATAAAAAAAAACAACTTTACAGCTGTAATTTGTGTGCATTGAAGGAAAAGACCAGCACTTTTTGTAATCTGGGTCCTGTTTTCTTATCTATCACATTCATTCATTTTCTAAGCCGCCTAATCCTTATTAGGGTCACAGGGAGGCTGGTGTCTGTCTCATTGGACTCTGAGCAAAGGCAGGGCACACCTTGGACAGCTCGCCAGACCATTATAGTCATCTCTTTCCAAATGACTGAAATAGGTGCAGAACTGAGTTAGCACATTATAACGAAATTGCAAAAATATACTGAAACCCTATGGGGCAAATAACTGCAGACAGGTACGTAATGTTATTATTAGTGCCTGAAAACATGAATCCCCATGAGACACAAGTGTGTCTGTTTATCTCACTAGCTGTAAAGAAACTGAAGAAAATGACTTTATTTTTCTCTTCTGCTGAAGCTTCAGTAGTTAATTATTGCACAGGGATGTTTTCTGATGTTTACAAAGTAACAGTGGAACTTGGCATTACATTGAATCTAGACTTCTTCACAAATTCTGCATGACTTCTTTTGTAAACATTAAAAAATAATCCTCATATGAAAATTACAAAGTACATGCTGTGTGTTGACTATTGAGCCGTAATTCTTGAGTCTAAATTTAATAATCATTGAATAATACAATATGAGATTTTCATGTTAGGAAAAAGTCGTCTGTAACAACAAAACTTGCTGAAGTTCAGATGGTTTTTTCTTCACAGTACAATGCAAGCCAGTTTATTCTCAGTTTATATAGTGATTGATGACATTTTTAGTTATTTAGTAGTAAAATTGGCTTGCAAGATTATATCATCATTCTGAATTACAAAGCCATTCAAGTGAAGTGGCAGCAGTTAATTGAAAACTAATTCCCATAAGTAGAAAAGATGGATTGCTGCTGAAAATGAAAGAAATAGAAGTCCTAACATTATACCTCTGAGTGATAGAAAACATTGTCTTCATATGCAAATCAGTTTGAGGTATTTTTAAAACCCAGTGCAATATACAACATATCAAAACAGACATTGTGGGTAAGCATTTCCACCTCACTGCAAGAATGCCCTGGGTATGAACCCCATACCTGACGAGTGCCCTTTTGTGTGGAGTCTGCATGTTCTTTCTGTCCACAGACATACATACTAGATTAATAGGCTGTTACAATTTGCCCCTGGGTGTGAAAGTGAGTAGAAATGTTTGAAACTACAGTGCCTCTGCACCATTCTGGTGAACTCTTTAGGGTGTTGTTTTAGGTGGGTTGTTTCAACCACACCAAAATGGGCCCTTTTCTTATTTCTAGTTTGTTCAACCATGATTATTCAAAAAATGTATAGTATTTAGACCATTTACAGTGGCTTTCAAAAGTATTCACCCTTACAACCAGATAATAAAGTTGGCAATTTTTTCAGTTGATTTGCACAACATGCCAGCATTCTTGTAGATGGAAAATATTCATTGTTGTAAAAAATTAAAAATAAAAGAAGTAATGCAAAAAACCTCCCCCCAAAAACATTAACTATCCACCCCTCAAGACAATACTTGGAACAGCCAGCTTTTGCGATAATTTTGCTTCGGGTAAAAGTCTCTTAGAGCTTGGCATATTTTGCCACTGGCTTTCTTTTTGCCCATTCTTTAAAACAAAAATGCTAAAGCTCTTTCAAGAATTTCTCTTCCTCAAGAATTTGCCTGTATTTATCACCATCCATTATTACCTCAATTATTACCAGTTTGCCAGTCCCTGCTGATGAAAACCATCCTTACAGCATGGTACTGCCACTATCATGAATGGTGTTCTTGGGGTAATGAGAGGTGTTGGACTTGTGTCACATATAACATTTTACTTGGTGGTTATAAAGTTACATTTTATTCTCATCAGACCAGAGGACTTTCTTCCATATGTTTGGGGAGTCTTTCACTTGCCTTTTGGTGAACTCTAAACATGATTTTTATTTTTTCTGGCTCTTCTTTTGTGAAAACCAACTCATTTTGCACTGATGGATTCAATGGTGCTCTGTGGCATTTTTAAAGTTTTCTATTCTTTTTATAACCCAACTCTAATTTATACTTTTCCTCAACTTAGTCCCGTTTAACATCTTTGGAGAACTCTGTGGTCTTCATGCTGTCACTTACTTGAGGGTGCCTCTTGATTAGTGGTGTTGCAAACTTTGGGGCCTTTCAGAAAAGTTGAGGTTGAGATCCTGTGACACCTACCTGTACAGTTATGTGTAAGGTTTGGTAAAAATCGTACGCAATAATTTTTAAACAATATCCTGCCTTACCCTGTATTGTATAATATAGATTTAGGGCTCTTCCCATTGAACATGGAGAGAATGAGCTATAACTCTACCTCTTTGAATTTATGAGTGTTAGGTATGATTCTGCCATACTTGTCATTTAAAACTGCTCAAGATATATGCAGACCACTATGATACTTTTTAGTACATGAATGCATTGAGAGAGAATGTGAAGTTAGTTGGTGTGAGAAAAGAGGATGCAGAGGACAGGGGTGGATGGAAACAGATGATTCCCTGTGGCGACCCCTGATGGGAGAAGCCGATTTTGGTTTTCCGAAAAAAAAAAAAAAGTAGTAGATAAGCATCTGCTGTCATGGCTAAGTCACAAAATTAGCTGTGGAAATAGGATGTGGTATAAGGACATATAAATAATAAGGTAAGGTCTGTGGGCTTTTTACACCCAAGCCCAGTGGCTCATCAGGCCAGTGCTTATCCCTGGTTTCTGTAGCATGAAGCCACCAGGAGTTCAGCTCCTCCTGGATGGGACACTAGTCCATCGCAGGTTACCTTTCCAGTATTTTTACTGGTACCCATTTATACTGCTGGGTGAACAGAGGCACACTTGTTTCAAACTTGGTTCAGACCTTGCCCAGGAGTCTTAGCACAGTTGGGGTCTTGCTGGGATCTGAACCCACAACCTCCTGATTATGAACCCAGCACCATAACCGCTATGGCACCGGCCCCAACATATAAATAATACTACAGCAAAAATACTTTACTGTAGCCACATTTTATATTTACATTTACATATTTATATTGATTTGTTTTTAGAGTTCAAAATTGCTAAATGGACATTAATGACTCTCAATATTCAAACTAAGTATCAATAGCATTAAGTTAATTCATATTACTAAGTATTAATTAACTAAATAGGAAATAGGCCACTTGAATTTAAAATTTTAAACCTATTTTCTGCCTTAATTCGAATTAATTTACACTGGAAAAAAGAAAAAAACAACGACCAAATCATATGTGCAGTTTATTGAAAATATACTCATTACTTGTGCTCTATTAAAGTGTGGTTAAATTGCATGTTTTTCACATAGCTGCCATTATTACTGATGCCCGCAGTAGAATTGCTTGTGTTGCCAGATGCAGATATACAGGGGGTAAAGAAAAGAATGGAATCCTGCAAAATATTCATATTTTGCTGTATTGCATCCTGAAATGAAGACACACAGTAGATATTTTTCCATCTTTTGATGCAACTTCTAATTGCCAAGTGAAAGATATAAAATCAACAGTCAGACAATAGAAATAAAAGCTATTATGATTAGAATTGTTCAAAGGGGCAAGTCAATTAATCAGGTGGGCACTGAAGGTTATTAATTAGTGCAGGTGATTCTTTTTTTAGGTGATTTAAGGTGACATAGTGGTTAGCATGTCCACGTCACAGCAAGAAGGTCATGGGTTTGAATCCCGATCTCAGATGTTTCTGTGTAAGTTTACATGTTCTTCCCATACTCCGCTTTTCGTCCACAGTCCAAAAAAACATTGCCACTAGGTATAGATATGAGTGTGAATGGTTGTTTGTCTGTGTTGGCCTGCAATGGTATAGTGAACTGTTCAGGGTGTAGCCCACCTTTGCCCAATGTTGGCTGAGATAGGCTCCAGCCTCCATGTGATGTAGGATTAAGCGGTTCAGCAAATAAATGGTTCGGTGATGAGTGCGTTTATGGGTTCAGGCCATTTTCCACACAATATACCCATAAATGTTTAATACTGTTTAACACAATTTAAGTCAAAAAGACGGCAGAAATGTCACATTATTTTATTTTTATTGGGTAATTTTTTAAAAAAATATATTTTCACCAGAATTGACTATACAGTAATTTTGTGTGTGTGCGCATGTGTGTGCCATCATAGTAAACTAAAAGCACTTGTTGTGATGTGACAATGAGATACAAAACTGAGGTCATGAAAATATATTGTATGATTTAGAACCTTTTAATGCTGTACTTATGTTATTTGAGAGTTAATGAATCATTAAGGTGATACACAGTCCGACCAGGCAATGATATGTTATGGGTACATATCTTTAATTATTAAAGTAATAAAATTGTATAAATATAGCAATAAAAAGCATAAAAATGAAATGGTAAATCACGCTCTCTGAATAGGACACCATCTCATCCGAGCTCTGTGTGCACAATGTGGAAAAAAAAGAAAAAAGAAAAAAGATTAGGTCCACTACAGGGGCATTACACATGATTGACTAGCTGTGTAATCAATATATTTAATAGTGCCTTGCTGTTTCATGATAAAATCCAAACATGAAACTCAACACATTGTCAGACAGGAGGATTTAATAATGCTACTCTATAGTGCACAAGGAAAATTGCTTGCGGTTCAATATTACAATTGGCTGTGACTAAGAAGATATCTCTTCGACAATCACATGGCACACGATGGTTGCAGTGCAGTGAGACCTGGCTTGCAATTCAGTTGCAAAAGTTCATTCATTATGCAAATCATTGCATTTTGTTGCATTTAGCCAAACTGGCAAGAGGTGAGTGTACGAGAAGCCTCTTATTATTCATCTTCACACACACACACACACACACACACACACACACACACACACACACACACACACACACACACAGGGCAATTTAGTGTAGTCAGCACTCCTTTTTGGGAAAGTGAGAGGATCAGATAAGCCACATAACAAAAGGAGAAAATATATAAAGGTGTGCATATAGGCAGTAATCCAAGCTTAGTATAGAGCTCAGGACCTTGGTGCTATGGAGCCGCTATGCTACCCACTGCACTACCCTGCTGCCTCAGATTTGAATTTGCCAAAAGTAAACCCATATCAGTAGGTGTGCTGTGTTGTCTCATGGAGCCACCAAAAGTACATGACTACATGTCCCATTTATCCATAGTTACATCATAGTAGAAGGATGTGGTTAGGAAATCTGGTAAACCACAACTGCTCTCCATGTTAAACATGCCAGCCATGTGATGACAACTGTGCACAACATGAGAGTAGGATAAGGATGGACTGACGTGGTAATGCTCACTTCTTTGGGGAAGATTTCAGCAAATTTTGGAGATGAAACTTTCGAAAAGCAATTCTCAGATACAGTTAGTGCTGCAAGTGTAAAAGTGAGTGGTGGTGAATTTTGTCTTGGCTGGCGTGAACTAAAATCCGAGTCGAATGAATTAGAGCATTGCCATGCAATTCATGTTATACTCCATCATTTATTTCATTGTGCCGCAAACCACACTGACTTTTGAGTTCCTGGCTTGGAGGGGGGTGTTGCTATGTGGCTTTTATATGTTATTCTTGTGCTTGCTTGGGTTTCCTCTGGGTACTCCAGTTTCCTTCTACAGTCCAAAAGCATGCACATTATGTAAACTGGCAGTTTCAGATTGCGCCTGGGTGTGAGAGTAAGTGGATGTGTGTGTGTTGGTCATTTTTAACATCACATGACGTTGACTGTGCACACCATTTTAAGATGTGGTGTACACAGTTAAATTCAGATGATGCTAAAAATCACAGTCAAAAACATAGTTCTTTGATCTTTACTGGGTTTCCTAACTATCTCTTTCTACTAACAGCATGATACTTAGTTTGTAAACTGCCTTATTTGTAAGCAGCAATAAATAAAAGTGAGCATAAATGTATATAATGTAACAGCGTTAAATAAAGAGAGTCTATTAACCAGATGAGAATCCCTTTTACACTGAGCCTGTAGTCAGAGAGCAGATTAGTTACTGCGGCTGATCCTGAAACAGTGTAAAGCAATCATATTACCAGGTGCTTTCTCAGTGGGGAATAAACAGGTCTAATTATTGAATTAGACTCAAATGTCTAAAAATAGCCCTAATCAAATAGCAGCTGGTTTTTTACTCACTAGTTTTTGGAATTACAAAATAATAACAATAATAATAAAACAGCCCTGCGATGGCCTGGCTAGCATTTATGAAATTAATTATGGGTTAAATGTTTCAAATGTGTTTTGTTTTACTTTATTTATGTTCTATTAGTGTTTCTTGAATTGATATCTGTTATCCGAATAATAATCTGCATAACCCTGTTATTGTCTTTTTTAGTCATAAGAACACATTGCTGCCCTGTGTTGGCCTGGCGAGCTGTTCAGGGTGTACTTTGCCATCGCCCAGAGTTGGCTGAGATGGGCGCCAGCTGCCCTGCCACCTTAATTAGGATTAAGTGGTTCAGAAAATGAATGAATGGATGAATAATAAAACAAAAATAAATAAATAGGGTAAAGCACAACTTCACATGAATTAAGTGATGAAACAGTCATTGTATTCTGGGGACAACTGCATATTTAAATATGTCTAATCCAATACCTGACATTTGGTAGATAACATTGATGCATATCAACATGCATATGGGAAGCAAAGGCTAGTACATCTAATCAGAACTGCAGTACAAACTGTTGAACCTGTTAATGCTGGCTGTGACAGAAAGGTGGCAGAACACCATGCATTGCGGTTTGCTATGTATGGTACCGCCGATATAAATATGAAAAAAGCTATAAAAACTCGGCCCTTGCATTTTTCAATGTAAAAAAAAAAGTTCATCATCATCATCTTCTTCCGCTTGATCTGGGGCCGGGTCACGGGGCAGCAGCCTAAACAGTGAGGTCCAGACGTCTCTCTCTCTCTCTCCGGCCACTTCCTCCAGCTCTTCCTGGGGGACACTGAGGTGTTCCCAGACCAGCCGAGAGACGTAGTCCCTTTAGCAGGGGCTCTTCCCAGTTGGGCATGCCCGAAACACCACAGCAGGGAGACATTTGGGGGCATTCTAACCAAATGCCCGAGCCACCTCAACTGGCTCCTCTCAACACTGAGAAGCAGTGGTTCTACTCCGAGCACCTCCCGGAGTTCCTGTCCATAAAAATTATGAACAGAATCGGTGACAAAGGACAGCCTTGGCGGACTCCAACCCTCACCGGAAACTAATTCG
>JAQNCB010000006.1:25015717-25026719 GCA_030068295.1 Euristhmus nudiceps | reverse complement strand
GAGATTAGACAGGAATCTCCATGGACTATTATGTTTGCAGATGACATTGTGATCTGTAGTGAGAGTAAGGAGCAGGTGGAGGGAAACCTCGAGAGATGGAGCTATGCCCTGGAAAGGAGAGGAATGAAAATTAGCCAGACCAAAATGTGTGTGAACAAGAGGGACCTAAGTGGAACACTGATGTTACAGGGAGTAGAGATAAAGAAGGTCGGGGATTTTAAGTACTTAGGGTCAACAGTCCAGAGCAGTGGAGAGTGTGGAAAGGAGGTGAAGAAGCATGTGCAGGCAGGGTGGAATGGTTGGAGAAAAGCGTCAGGTGTGATGTCTGATAAGAGTATCAGCAAGAATGAAAGGAAAGGTGTATAAGACTGGCACTAAGGAAAAGACAGGAGGCAGAGTTGGAGGTCACATAGATGAAGATCCTGACGTTCTCTTTGGGAGTGACATGGTTGGACAGAATCGGCATGAGTACAGCAGAGGGACAACACATGTTGGATGTCTTGAAGACAAAGCCAGAGAGACCAGACTGAGATAGTTTGGACATCTACAGAGGAGGGATTGTGAATATATTGGTAGAAAGATGCTGAGGTTGGAACTGCCAGGCAAGTGGCCTCGAGGAACCAAAGAGAAGATACATGGATGCACTGAAAGAGCTCATGAAGTTTAGTTGGTGTGAGACAAGAGGATGCGGAGGACAGGGATGGATGGAAACAGGTGATTTGCTGTGGCGATCCCTGAGGGGAGAAGCCGAAAGCAGTTCTTAGATTTTTGTCTCATTAAGCTGCAGATGATTCTACTCACGCCATGTGACAAAGGAATGCATGCATCATGTAGCATGGTGGTGTAGTGGTTAGCACGTTCCCCTCACAGCAAGAAGGCCTGGGTTCGATTCCCAGCCTGGGCATTTCTGTGTAGAGTTTGCATGTTCTCCCCATGCTTGTGTGGGTTTCCTCCGGGTACTCTGGTTTCCTCCCACTGTCCAAAAACATGCACTGTAGGTAAATTGGCTGTTCCAAATCTCCTTTAGGTGTAATGGACCCTGTAAATGGGACTTTGTTTCCCGTTGGTGTACCAATAAATAAATAAATCCACCGCAGTCCCATACTCTGTATCATCACCTCCCCTGATTCATCAGACTACAGCAGAGTCATCAGAAATTTTTTGAAGATGGCAGATCTGTATGCAGTGGATGAAGTCCTTGTAGAGGACGACCCCTTGTGGTGCTCCAGTGTTGCTGACCACCGTGTCCGACACACAGTGCTGCAGCCGCACATACTGTGGTCGACTGGTCAGGTAGTCCACAATCCAGGACAAAAGAGAGGTGTCCACCTGCATCAATGTCAGCTTCTCACCCAGCAGGGTCAGCCTGATGGTGTTCAATGCACTGGAAAAGTAAAAAAACATGACCCTCACAGTGTTCGCCAGCTGGTCCAGGTGGGTGTAGACATGATTAAGCAGGTAGATAATGGTGTCCTCAACACTGAGGCGATGCTGGTTGGCAAACTAAAGCGGGGTCCATATGTTGTCTAACCATGGGTCGGGGTTGACGCAGTATTAGTCCCTCAAGGGTCTGCATGACATGTGAAGTCAGTGCCATGGCTCTGTAATCCTTTGGCCCACTGGGATGTGGTGTCTTTGGTACAGGAACGAGGCATGTCTTCTACTGCACTGAGACCCTCTGTAGACTCATTGTGAACATGTTATGTAAGGCTCCACCAAGCTGGGGGCACAAGCTTTAAGGACACGGGGGCTCAGCCCGTCTGGTTCTCCTGCCTTATCTGAGTGGAGCCTTTTCAGTTCTTTCTTGACCTGATTATAAGTGAAGTTGACAGGTATGAAAGGGGTGTCAGGTTAATCACAGAAGGCAGAAGTGCAGTGCGGAGACGAATGGAGAGTTCAAGCTTGCTCCTGATAAGTTAGAGGGGTGTTGTGCAGTAGACACAGTGTCGAATCAATTAAAGAACATATTCAGCTAGTTGGCCCTGTCCTCATCACCCTCGAGGGACACTTTACCAACAGCAACCCACATAACATGTGGAAAGGTATAAGGACCATCACAGGCTTTAAGCACAGCATCCAGCATTTCAGCCATGACCCCACTCTGCCTGACACCCTGAATAGCTTTTTTGCACACTTTGAGTCATCAATCAGCAGTGTTCATCTTCCTCCACCAGAGGAAAAGCAGCAGCACCCCCCTCATCCTGCAGCAGCACCAAGTTTGTTCTACCCTGAGGAGGATCAACATCAACACGGCTACAGGATCAGATAAAGTGTTGAGGTGGACCCTGAAATCATGCGCTGACCAGCTGGCAGGAGTTTTCCTGGATATTTTCAACCTGTCAATGCAGCTTGATATGGTCCCTATGGAATCTTGAATTTTCGTGTGGGTGTTATGTGTACTTTCTGTATTTCTTTTGTAAGGTTTTTCACTGCCATGTTTTATACAAGTTATAGGGCATTTATTGGCTTCAAGGAGAGCTCACTAAGCAACAGATTGTTATGAGTACTTTGACAGAAAGCAGGCAGTAAAATAAGCAGCGAATGATCGTTTCGGTTACATGTCAGTCACCAGTGTTCAAATTACCGGGAATGAACTTCCGTTCTCCACTGAATGGCCAACACAAAAAAGAAAAATTACTGCTGTTCTCATTTCTACTGTTGGACATGTGTTGTAACAGTTAGAGTACAGATATAATGCTGGTTTGCACCACATGGTGGCGCCTCTTCCATTTGTGCTGTGCGACACTGTAGTAGTGTCCCTCTCAATATGTCACATCCGGTTTCCATTTCTTTATGATTCACATAACGAGTCTGTGCAGGAGGTGCTTCACCTATTCTTTTTTGTTTTGTGGATGAACAGTATTTGTAGCACCATCAGCTAAATAAAGCTGAAATGTAGAAATGTCTCCACTTTTTCTGTCACTTATTTCTGATGCTCCAGAGCCCTGCTAATGGCTGCTATGGCTAGGTCTCATCACCTGCACCCTAGTTACAGTGTCACTGATGGTTCCAAACCAACACTGTTGACAGTGGTTAAAGTTTTCATATTACATGTAGCCAAGCGTCGGGCAGGTCAGACTGTCATTGTACAGTGGTACAGCACATCTACTGTAGTCTTGATGATGTGCACGTGCCGAGTCCCTTCCTCAATCACAAACCTAAAAGGTCCATATAAAAACACTCACCTTTTCTACAAACCTCGCAATTTACTCTTGTTTGAACCAACACAAACACACCAAATATCCATCAAGTTTATTGTTTGAAAAACGGACTTTTGAAGAATTCCAAATGGCCGATTTGTTTGCAGCGGGAGGTAAGTGGTCAACGGAACAGCGCGATTTTATTCTTTGCTGGCTGTGCTGTTCCTTTTGCGAGAGCACCCCTTCCTATTTGTAGTTCCGATACTAAGTACAGTATATCACTGAATGGTGAATTCCCTTTAGTTTTAAAACGGAAATAAGATTGTTTTCGGGTTTGGAAAGTTAAGATTGTTATTAGCTTATATCAGTCACTGTTTTCCATGATTTGTTCTTTCATGTTAACCATTTAAATACAAAGTCGCTTGGGTTTTATGAAAGCTGTGATATCACATACTCCAATAAAGAAAGTACAAGTCACAGGATTTCCTGTAAAATTGTTTATTGGCTCTGCAAAACAACAGTTTCAGAATTGTGCACTGTGCACTCATAACCTCGATAGCTCACTGTGTCCCCTAGAGGTTCGGTGTGGTATTGCAGTTCTAATCACATGACTCAGGATACTACAAAATCACAGCCAGTGATTTTGGCTACTCTCTACACTACAGGTTCTGCAAATCAAACATTGTTAAATATTGTTTTGAAAGATAACAAAATGCATGTACAGTTTCACACAAGTTTATTGAATAGAGTACGTCCATGTAAACCAATCATTATTTGTAGTCAATTTGAAATTCCTCACAAGTAGTCAGTTTGGTCAAGGATTTGGGTTTGATCTGGGCAACGCATGGTAACCGATTTTTCATAAACAGTTACCACACATCCAAATATGGTACATCTTCACACTTTGTAAACGAAAGTCAGTTTTTGCATCAGTGTCTCTCTCAATGCTTTATCTTTTTTTTAAGGTGAAACTGGAACAATATTGAGGAGTGACTTCTTTTCTAAGGGTAGGTTTGTTTTTTCAATGTATTTTTTTTATAGAAAAATAAATTATAGAATTAAAATGCATTATTCTGTTAACATTTCTCAGGGTGGACAGTCACAAATTTACACAAAGTTACATTTACTTGAGTACATGGTACTTAAACAGTGTGTGTGTGAGCGTGCGTGTTTATGCATGAGTATTCTTTTTTGCACAACTTTTTATTTTTACTTTGTACCCCTAAAATTATGATGTGTAAAAATGTCGTCAAACGCTCAGAAAATTACATTATTTGACCGACAGAAATCCTAGGAGACCGTTTTCAGCTCGGTAATCTGTTCATTATGTTTACCTTCCTATATGAATTGTTCTGTACATATGCACTAATAGAAACTGCTAGCTATTCCGATCAAAATGGTAGACTCGTACTAGCTACATAGCCTCATGCTAGCAAACTTTTTTTTTTTCTTTCATTTTTCCCATTTTTCTCCCGATTTTATTCATATCAAATTCCCACCCATCAAGTTTTCCCTTCCCTTTCACACGATCACCCCATCAGAGAGAGGTGAAAGCATGTACACACCCCCACCGTGACATGCAATGCTAGCTGCCCACCTCTTTAAGAAATGCAGCACATGCATATTTTGGTTGTGGTCCAACACACTCGGAGGAAAAACGCTACCTGCCCCCTTATACGAATGAGCTCACGGACACCCATAATTGGCTGGCGATCGCTGTGAGTCTATGCCATCCCTCCCTCCCACCCTCCCGTGAGAGCTCGACCAATGAGCTCCCATAGACTCCCAGTCACGGATGGCTGTGGCATCACAAACCCTTTCAATATTATCAATATTCAGTCATCCAGCTTTGTGCAAAAGCTATTTGTTGTTCAGTGAATATAAACAATACCCATACCATAAGGAAGGATTTTATATAGGTGTCCAAAATTTATGTTTTGAAGTCACTGTGCACTACTGAGTGCTGTGTTCAACCAGATTGCAGCTCCTTCTGAACCCACAGTTAAACTGTCCATGAATTCAAAGTTTATGTCCAAGCGATAAAAATCCTCCCGAGATGCAGCTTTTTTAAAATAGATCTTCACCTAAAACTATTTATAGTGTACCTGTGGTGAATTAGTGCTACTAGCTATTTAAAATGATCACGTATAATATTAGTGGTTCCTTCCGACATCACTCCTTGCCTGTTTTCATAGTGCGTGCGAGTGTTACCACTCCAGCCATACCCGGACACATATTGACTTTCTGGGTGGTTGTTCCAGCCTGGTATTGACACAAACTTGTATTTGGCTGGGCTATGTCACTGACCCGTGTAGCATAACACATTATTGGGCAGTGCTGAACTGCACAAACAACAAGCACAGACCACAGGTAAACCGAGTTGGCAAAACATTAGCTTCATAAGCCATATTGGATTTACCGTCATGCTCATCTCTGCCAGCACTCTCATCCTCAGAATCACTAAAATGTAACGTTTCACTGTCTCCACAAGAGACATCAACCCCGTCAACGTCTTGAGAAGTCACTTCTTAGGAACAACTATTGCTAACCCCCATAGTTCAGCCTTACTAGAAATCCACGGGATAAAATGCTCCGTATTGCTTAAACGTGTTCTATGCACACAAATTATGCCGTAAGGATGACCAATACTGATACTCTTCCAGATCTCTGAATTGATGTATTAACTGAATTTGACAGTCATTTCATTTACACCAGAGAGGTGTGTATCGCAAAAGAGCAACATTGTCCTGTGCACATACTCAAGCTGGAGAGAATCCTATTGAATTTTTTTTTTTTTTTTAAAAAAGGCAAGTGAAAAAGACTTGCCACTGGTAGTGCGATGTCCATTCCCATTTACAGATGATGTCAGTCAGATACCCTCCCTCTTGAAATTTCAGTGGTTGCAGTGATTTCTTTGCCTATCAGAGGGAGAGAGAGAGAGAGAGAGAGAGAGAGAGAGAGAGAGAGACTGACAAAGGGTTAATTTTTACGTGTATACTTTGAGTAGATTTCAGAGCCTGCACTTGTTTTCTTTAAACTGAGTAAAGAAGTCAAATCCATACTTATAATTTTACTAGAGTTTTTCCACCCCTACAAGTAAGTCTACTACTATTTTAGTAAAGGATACTTGTATTTGGTCACCTCTGATACTTCTACACCTTTAGTTTCCTAATTTCCTCTATGTCAATATGACTTCTGTGCAGGTGTAGGATTGCATGACTTTCTCCAGACAATACAAGAAGGAAATATAGTTTTAGTGGCCTCATATCAGGACCCTACAGAAAAGTGAGTACTAAAGTAAATGTTCCAGAAGTCCACCATATCTAGATGAACAGTAATATATAAGTAAACGGGTATCAGGTTGACGTGTTATCTTTAAGGACATTTTGTGTGACTTTGCTGCAGATTAACCGATGAAGTCCGAGAGCAGTTTGCTGGAGTGGGAAGTAGTATGGTCTACTCTGTGAAGTACAGGGACAGTTGGGTGTTTGCAGGGGCGAGGGGACTAAGAAAGGAGAGTCCATTTGAGAAGGTGCGAACCTCCAAAGATCACGTTTGTGGTAATTTTGTGACTTAGTACATTACTATCTTAATATTACACTTTTAATGTCTTAATGTAGCTCAGGAGATGTTTTGAAGCCAAGTTTTGCTTGCAGCAGAAATGGGAGCGAGATATTAACAAAATTCCCATGAGATTACTGTGCATGCTGTTAAAATTGCCTGCGTGCACTGCCCAAAGGTGTTGCCAGTGTGGGAAGCACATTTGCAACACACTGGGTGAATTCATTATTGGAATGTTTATAATCAACTGATTAAAGCATGTTGTTGTTTTTAATTTTATAACAAATGGATTACAGATGGCAAGTAATGTTACAAAGTGTATTTCTAAAAAAGTTTTCTTATTACTGTGCAGCTCATCGTGAATGATAAGAAGACAAATGCTTATGGAGAATGGCCAGAGATGGGGGAGCTTGGTGGCTGCTTTCCCAGAAAGGTTTGATCAGCACTAAATGACATACTGTACAGCCCACCTGGAGACCATTAATACATAGAGCATTGCAACCATGGGATGGAAATCATTGCATCTTTAACTGTTTCAAAATGTACACACATGGATTCCTTGACGTAATACACATACATTGACCATAATTTAAATCTAAATTTGTAGAAGAGATGAAACCAAACAAAGACACATTCTCAAAATGATGCCAGCATTCATGTATTTGTCATTGCATTCTGTATTGTAAGGCAGCTCGTGAAATAAGATCACATCTCGTTTCATTGTAATTCATTAATTTCTTGGAGGCTATCTCAGCCACCTCCAGGCAAAGGCAGGGTGCATCTGGATAGGCTTCAGCTCACCAGCCCATCACAGCGTAACACATTCACACCTATGAGCAATCAAGAATATCCGGTTAGCTTAATATGCATGTCTTTGGGCTGTGAGGAAAAAACTGAAGTATCCAGAGGAAACCCACACAAGGATAACATGCAGCTCTGCACAGAAACACCCTCACCGAGTCCAGGAGTAAGGACCAGGACCTTCTTTCTGTGAGGCGAACCTGCTAACCTCCTATGTTATTGTATAACCTTCATGTTATTGTTACCTTACTAACCCTTGGTTTACACTGGGGCATGATGTCCACTATTTCCATGATTCAAAAGAGCACGGAGCTCCACGATTTATGATGATGCTTGGAGCACGATTGGGGTATAAAAAGGAAGCATAATGCATCCAAGAGATGAAATTTGAAGGAATCCTGTTGCCGAGTTCATACACATCATTCATGCTAAGGCGTTTCAAGGTCTGTTATGCGCCGCTAAGCTCTCCCGCACTCTACCTTACTTCCCACATCCTATTACACTTGGCGTCAAATCGTAATACATCATAACAAACTGGACTATTAAAAAATTTGCCATGATCAGGGTTATCATCATGACGAGTTTCCTTAAGATCATTACAATTCTTTTAAAATGTGGATAACGCGAATATCATGCCCCTTGTTTCCTTTCCCACTGGCAGTAAAACACAGTCATGTTTCAGAAGCTGGTCGGGGTCTTTGTTCTCCTTTGGGTGTGTTTTGTTTCTTGGGCCATATCTTCCTCACAGCAATGACAGGACGGATTCCCTAAACCCCCAAATCCATCCCGGAGTCACCAACATGAAAAGGTCGCAAGAGGTTTTTCCTCATTTATATTCAGGGAGGGGTTAGAAACTCATTCATATTTTCTTATACCCACAGAGTACTTTATAACTTTTTATGTTTTATAAAAGAGTTCAGGGCAGCACGGTGGCATAGTTGTTAACATGTCTGCCTCACAGAAAGAAGGTCCTGGGTTCAAGTCCCGGGCTTAATGAGAGCATTTCTGTGTGGAATTTGCATGTTCTCATTGCTCTTGGATTGACTACTTCTGGTTTCCTTCCATAGTTCAAAGATATTCCCAATAGGCTAATTGGCTATTCCAAATTTCCACTAGGTGTGAGTGGGAATGGTCTGACAAGCTTTTGAGGATTTACCCTGCCTTCACCCAGAGGTAGTTTAGATGACCCGAGCACACTAGTGGTTTGACAAAAGAATGAATGAATGGTTCATCAGTGATTAAAAAAAATTGAGGACAAAGATCAGCAGCCAGAGCAATGTTGCTGTAGAAATCAATGGAAATTCTTACAGTTTAAAAAAAATTGCATTTCTGCAGAAACTCTTCACAGGAATTATACCCTCAAACATGGCTAATATTAGGTTATCCTGCAATTGTCCTTATGAATTTCACCTTTATCTTTCCTGCAGTGACATCATGTCAGAGTGCCATCAATTTTAAGAAAATTAAAATATTATATGCCTAAGATGTGTCATGTTAGGGCGGTATGGCTCATGCAGAATAGTGCACGTACAAACACGCCCGTATGTTACTTCTGCAAATTTTCTCTTCGCATACTTTTCTGACATCCTGTTTATCAACTTTTACTTTCATATTTGAAATCTGTCAAATTTCAGGAACGGCTGAGGAAGCAAATACATAACAACCATTGCATTAATGTCATTTGCATTAATGTAATGTGAGATAGTTATTGGGGTAAAAGCTTCCATTATGCAAAGAAAATGATCTGGAGAAAACCGCGACTTGGATATAAACATTTACTGCATCACAGATTACGCCTCCGGCGATTCACAAATTTATGTAAAAAAAATTCTGAAACTTTTCCCAAATCCATTAGAAAACTTAAAGCAATTACGGTATGTTTCTATTCTGTTTTCTATACGGTGCTCAGAAACCGACTACAGCATGAAGCATCTGCATCTAATCAACCTGTTTCCAGATTAAGTACGACCAAGTGTTTTTTTTTAATCATCAAAAATACATTGTACAGGTTCCAATCAAGTGGTTTAATATTATACTCATTCATTCTCAGATTCTGTTTATGATTTAGACTCTGAGTTAGGCGATGATAAGTTGTGAGATTAAGGGGAACATTTGGACCAGAACCACCCGCTGTAGAAGCAGACAGATGAGAGCTATTACAAAGAGCTCATTATGCTCATTATCTCATAAAGATCCCCAGGAGCAAACATCCCCTACACAGCCTAAATATACAATTCTTTACAAAAAAAAAAATGCTGATCACTAATACTGCTCAATAATGCTGCTGATTTCTGTGGCCAATAAATTCTGAATTATACCATCAAATTTTAAAGAAAAATGTTAAGTGATGTTATGTGAACTGAATCTCAAGAGAAATTGGGTCATGCAACAAGCCAATGAGTACAATAAACTAAGCACATAAATCTTAATTTTCTAAGCTGCTTGGGCCTGATTAGGGCCCATCTGCCGCCCATCTCAGCTGACTCTGGGTGAGGGCGAGGTACAACCGAGACAGCTTGCCAGGCCATCGCAGGGCCAACACTTATACAGCCATTCACACTTACTTTCACATCTAGGGACAATCAGGAACAGCCAGTTAGCCGATTATGCATGTATTTGGACTGTAGGAGGAAACCGGAGTACCCGGAGAAAACCCATATGAGCACAGTGAGAACATGCAAACTCCACACAGAAACACCCGAGTGGAGGATCGAACCTAGGCCTTCTTGCTTTACACCACTGTGCCGCCTTTTTTATTTTTTATTTATTATTTTTTTTAACCAAAGGATTATTAAAGAAATAAAAATAAATGTAATGTTTTGGAAACAGACAAGTCAAAGTCTTGACCTTAAACCAATAAAAATATTGTGTGAGCAGTTCATGTGTTCATCAGGACACCCACATAAATAGTGACCACATGTGATTAGTTGCAGCTATTACTGCACAAGGGGGTCTTGAAGCAAAAGTTCACATACTTTTTTCACATATCACTCACAGATATTTGATATTGGATAATTTTCCCTTAATAAATAAACTAATGATGAAAGGACCACAAACCTTTTAGCACCACAGTATTTTGTGATGGTGTCTAAAAGTCTCTCTATACGTTGCAGAAAACCCCCACACCAACCTTCACAAGTTGTTGGTTATTTGTGCCATCACTGCTACATGCTGTATGTAACAGTAAGTTTGCAAAATCTCCAGTTTGCAGTCTCCATGCAGCAAGACAATGACCCTAAGCACATAAGATTTTTTTAACCATTCATTCATTCATTCATTCATTCATTCATTCTCTGAACCGTTTAATCCTAATTAAAGTCGAGGGGAGGCTGGTGGATTCAGCAAACTCTGAGTGAGGGCAGAGTACACCCTGGACAGCTCGCTAGGCCATCGCAGGGCAGAAACACGCTGATGGCTATGCAACCTACTCTTGACGAACATCAGCAATGGGTCTTTTACATGCCTCTCACCACAGACAGTGAGAGACATGGCCTGCATTT
>JAQNCB010000006.1:24871607-24881614 GCA_030068295.1 Euristhmus nudiceps | reverse complement strand
TTTTTTTGTATTTTTGAAAAATTTTAAGTAACACTTCTTCCCCACACCTGAGTTAGAAACAAATGTATTTGTAAGCAATATTATTGACATATTTATTTTACATCATACTTAAAATCTAGAGGTAGGGTGGCAACACTATCATATGACTCACATGACACACAGACAGACAGATGGGGCGCACGACACACACAGACAGACAGAGCGTGCATTTTTTTTTTTTTTTTTTTTTTTTTTTTTTCTCCCCCATACAAAATTGGTAACACGTCATATACAAGCGCCGTGTTTAAATGTCCACTTTTATTGTATATTTTTTCAACTTGCAAGCCCGTCCTTTTTTGAAAATATATTTTCAACTCGTCAAACCGGGCGAGCTGGTAACACAACTAAGTTGTCAAATGAGAAATTAAGCCGCATCTGGCGACCGGACTACTGCGAATTTTGAGCCCTGCTCTTCATTTATCCAGGTTTGGGGCCGGCACAAGGAAGACAGTGGCTTGTGCCCCCTATAGGCTGCAATATTAAATTTAGTCAAATACCCAGTCAGAATTCTGCTAGAAGCTTGTTGATGGATACCTACAGTATCAAGGTGAAACTCTGTTAGGATGCTTAACCAAATATATTTTGACTGTGTGTATCATTTTGACCCTGTGGATTTCACAAAAGACGAAATATATTAAAAAACTGTCTACTAAATTCTTCTTCTTTTTTTTTTTTTTAATACTATAACATTTTGTTGTCCAATTTATGGTTCTTTTTATGGTAATACTTATCCATCTTTAAAATATTTTTTTCTAGGATTATTTTAAACTTCAGCCCGAGGGCTTCAAGCCGGAGAACGTTTTCATTTGTGAGTCGAGTTATGCAACCCGGACCAAGGCCTTCAAAAAGATGAAAATGTGGACCATGCCACCTAGCTCTGTGAAATTAATAACTCGTGATGTACCATTACCTGTCGTCAGAGTTGCATCCGTGTCAGGCAGTACTGTGAACCATCACCGGGACAAGATGGGAGACGCTGCTGATGCTCATAGTAGCTTTTTTGAGAAAGTATGTATGTTTATGAATTAACCTGTTCATTTAAAATTAGGGAAAATGAGTGTGGAGTGTTTGTGACTTATAGTTTTCATACCTACTACTTACAGGAGAGAGATGCTGTCCCTGTTGAGGTGGCTAATGGCGAACCTGGATGTCAGTACTATGAACAGTTATGTTACAATAACATGTGGCTGAAAGTGGGTGATTGTGTTTACATGCGATCACACGGATTAATATGTCCACGGATTGGCAGGCAAGCAAATGGTGGCTCGTTTTTCTCTTAGCTTTCTGTCTGTCACCGATGCCTGTTATAAAGTATATTTTTGTTTGGGTGGTCATGGGCAGGATTGAGAAGATGTGGGAGAAGGATGGAATTGCATTTTTCTTTGGACCCATATTCTTGCACCCTGAGGAAACGGAGCATGAACCCACTAAGATGTTCTATCAGCGTGAGGTGTTCCTGAGCAACCTGGAGGAGACGTCCCCCATGATGTGCATTTTAGGTACAAACCTCCTTTCGGCTGTGCGACCTGCTCTGTCTAAAGATGTATAATTCAGCCTTTGATTTTTCCCCCCTCAATATGAAACAAGCTGATCAAGGAAAAACCTGGACAGACAGACTATAAAAATCTTTCTTGCACTCTTACCCCTTACATTCAGCCAGTTTATATTTATTTCTTCCCTCTATAGGAAAGTGTGTTGTCTCTTCGTTTAAGGACTTCATTTCCTGCAGGCCCACTGAATTTTCCGAGGAGAATGTACACGTGTGTGAGAGCCGCTACATTGAGAGCGAGAAGCAGATGAAAAAATTTAAAGGCCTCAAACGATTTTCCCTTTCAGCCAAAGTGATAGATGATGAGATTTACTACTTCAGGTACTTGAATATTACAGTTTATACTTTGTAGGCGGCATGTGGAAAAAGCTAATGTGCATTCCTTGTCTTCTTTTTGGTTCAGTTTTTAAATATTCAAGGTGATACAAATAGGGGCTAAAGTTTCTTCCTTTTATAGAAAGCCACTCGTGCCTTCAAAGGAACCGTCTCCACTGCTAGATAAAAAAATTAAAGAGCTCGAGGCCAAATTTGCCGATGTCGAGGACCTGGATGAAGATATAGATGAGATGGAGGATGAGGATGATGAAGCACCAGCAACACCCTCAATGCCTCAGCAGCAGGCTTCAATGACGAGTGATATGGACCTTCCTAGCGTACCACTACAGGTCTCGCCCTACACATTAAACCTTCACGTAAAATGTGATGAAAGCATTAATTTTGTGTTTTGTTAATTAATCAGGTGTAAGAAGTTTCATAGCGAAGCTCCCGAGCAAAATACCATAGTGATGCATCGTGGCTTGGATGGTTGCTTGGTGTCCTGTCCGGTTTCCATTACAGGACACCCAATAAGGTTTTTTTTAAGGCCGCATTGCTGAGTTGATGCTGGTTGGCTATAATGTATCACTGGCTTGCATGACAATGGGCATCAATTAAAAAAATTTATTATGAATAAGGAAACTGAAATCCAAAAAACAGAGAAATAGAGGTTCATGCACCACTGCTCAGCCTCATCAGAATTTAAAGCACACAGACTAACGCGGATAGGCAGGCAGACAGACTTTCAGGTAAATAGATGTTTGAAATCAGAAGCTTGACAGAACATTGAATTTGTTAAATGGATAATTACTGTAGCAAGACTGGTGATACAAATGGATGTAGAAATTTGGTATTGAAAGGACAGGAGGTGTCGCGAGGCAGATACAGCACACATCGCTCAATAGCCACTTTATGAATAAACTGCTGTAGCGTAAAGAACCTGATCAGAAACAGAAAATACAGAGGCCCAAAAACGTTAACACAGACGAGCAAGCAGAAGATGTATATTACCACATAATGAAATACGGTCTAAATAATTCTTAAATAGATTGTTATTGCACTGATTGTAGTTCAAGGTAGGCTCCCTCCCATGTCTCCTCAAGTAGCACTTGCAAGGCATGCTGGGAGGAGTAGTTCAAAACTGGCAGGACTATTTCCTCTACATAGACGAGGTTTTCACAGCTGGTGCACCACAAAAAGGCTGGAAATGAGGTAACGGGAGGTGAAAAACAAACCCTCACTTAAACACCTACCAACAGTGAAATCTCTCGGGAGCTCTGCTTTTACACAGTACCTATATCTCTTTGCAGTAAAGTTTTTCAGTGTCTACACCCAAGTGTAGCATGTTCTTCAGCCGAATCTTGATAATGCTGATAATCATTTTGAACATGAGTGTAATTATTGCACCTTCTCTCTGTTATACAGTCCACACCAAAAACGATGAAGGGTCTGTCCAAGAAAGAAGGAACCAAACGCAAAATCAACATGAGTGGCTATATTTTGTTTAGTAGTGAGATGCGAGCTGTCATCAAGGCTCAGCACCCAGATTTCTCCTTTGGAGAGCTGAGTCGTCTTGTGGGTACAGAGTGGAGGAACCTGGAATCAACAAAGAAGTCAGAGTATGAAGGTCAATTCACATTAAAACCACATCCGATTTTAAATGTTTTTGTTTTTTGTGTGGCAGTGTTTGTTATTTTGCACTGGGTTCCTACTGAAGTGTCCTTTTCACAAACCAAAATGATGAGTCCTTGGAGGGGTACCAACAATCACTTGGCTGAAAGTTTCAGTATATAATGTATTAATATTATCCAAATTGCTGCTTTTACAGAGCGAGCAGCTAAACTGGTGGAACAGCAAGAACGTGAAAGGGCCCTCCAGCAGCAGCAGCAGGCCGCAGCTTCCCCAAGAGCAGGTACCCCAGTTGGGTCTCTGATGGGGATGCTTAACCAAGCTATGACACCTATGCCAGGTAACGCCAAATCCTCCATTGTACCCTCTCCCCAAGACAATCAAGATGCAGAATCTGGGCACCCTCTCAACCTCCCAACACCTTCTGACCCCATCTATACCCCAGCCCAGTCTCTTCAGTACCAATAGTTCTACTCAGTACCCCATATCATTTTATTCCTATTCCCAGCTCTAGTTTCATGGATGTGTGTGTGTGTAAATAATGCCTGTTCTGTTTTATTTGCATGCTTACTGTTTTATTAACCTCCAGACATGAAAGCACTACTGCTGTAGCCATTCATAGCTTTCACACTTTTACCCATGTTTCTGTCTCTAACTTGCTTCTCTTGAGATTGAGTGTTTTATTTATTTATTTTTATTTTATAGTGCATGAACAAACACATTTGCATGTCTGACATGCATGGATTTTTTTTTTTCCTGTGTTGTTTCTCCATTTTCACCCAAGGCATGATGGGAAATTATGGCCCACCCTTCATGCCTATGCAAGGTCCTCCTGATGGCATGATGGGTATGGGTGGCACACCTCCTCACCTCATGGGGGTGCCCACGTTGCCACCTCAACACTACTTTGCATCAGGCATGGCTGGGTACCCTGGTATGCCCCCTCCTGGTAAGAAGTGTCTGTGTGCGTGTCTGTGTGCGTGTCTGTGTGCGTGTGGAACTTCAGCAGCTAACCAAATTATTATCTGCCTAGAAAGATTCACATTAATCAGCTTTGCAGTTAATTTTCATTTGTGCGTGGTGTGATCATGAAGTTTTAACTGTGAGCGAAGCGTGTAGGATGTTTCGTAGTCTTTTGCAGGTGGCTATTGGTTTCTTGTCAGTAAAAGCTTCACTGTAATTTTTCATTATGTCGAGTTTGAATAATGCGAAATGATTGGTGCGTTAAGATGTAGGTTGATTCCCTTCAGATGCCACACTTCCAATGAACTGAAATCGTCTACTTCATTTAGCCCTTTTACAGTGGAATACTGTTGAGTTGTTTGCATGCGATGTACCCCACACCACTAGTCAGCTACATATTTACATCATTTTCAGATGATGCTGTCTTTTCTCTACAGGTGGAGTAGGACCTGGTGTTAATGGTATAACTGAAAGTCCTGGTCCAGGAAACCCTTATGGGCTTCAGGTGAAAAATCTGTTTTGTTTGTATTTTAATTCATCTACTTTTCAAAGCTGTTATTAACTCTAGCCCTAATTGTGTTCCCTTTTTTTAGCTCGGTGCATATGGCCCTGGGCAGGTCGCTCCACCTCCATACCCAGGCCATGGTCAGTCTGCTCACCAACTACCAGGCGCACCGATGTTTGTAGCACCACCTCCCAGGCCACAGCGCCTCCTGCATTCAGATGCCTACCTGAAATACATCGAAGGTCTCAGTGCAGACTGCCCCACTGTCAGCAAATGGGACCAGAGCCTTAAGGGTGAGAGAGGAGGGGGACAACCTTTGTTTCAAACATGATTATTCTGTTTATTAACATATTTGTTTTTGTATTATAGCTCAGAAGAAAGACACTCGCCTGACTAGAGAGCAGGAGAGCCGTCTGCCATCTCATTGGCTGAAGAGCAAAGGAGCACACACCACAATGGTTGATGCACTGTGGCGACTGAGAGATTTAATGATGAGGGACACTCTCAGCATCCGACAAGCTTACAACCTCTAACCCTTTACACTTTGAACCCTGACACTCAGGCCCTCTATTTATGCAAGACAATACTTCAGCCAAATATAATGTCATTGTAAAGCATTGGATTGTTTTGGAAGTTTCTCAGCAATAACAGTGTCAGCTTTTTGTATAAATAAGATTTTGGTCATTTACATATTGATGCACTGGAATTATCACGAATGCATTAGCTAACTTATAACTACTGATATGATGGACAATGTAGTTTCTGATGACAGTTAAAGAAGTTTTAGGACTGTTTAGATGAAATATGGTAATGCAAAAGAGAAGAAATAACCATGTGTTTTTATCTGTTACAAATTTCCCAATTTAATGGATGTGGAGGGAGTCACCTCAAACACTGATTTAATGAAGAAATGTGTCTGACTTTAACCACTTTTAGATCTTATTTATGGTACAAAATTCCATCAGGTGCACAAGCTGTAACACCAATATTTGTATATTACCAATATTTTTAATGTGTCTGAATAAGCTTGGTTTATCTTTATTTTATTGATGAGTTAACATTTTTGCATTTTGTTTGGTAAAAAAAAAAAAAAAAAAAAAAACTGTGTTTTGATTATTATCCCATAAATTTTGACATTCAGAAGACATGTTGTGGATTTGATTTTAATCCAAAAGATGATTTTATTAATGAAGTAGCAAATAAGAAAGATGCATTGATAATGTTATTGCTGGGCTATAAATTGAAATAATATCAGGGAGGATTGGGGGGGGGCGTCAACACACTGACCAAATTCGATTATACATATTTAATAAATTCAAACACCTTCAAAAGTGGTTCACTGGTAAGAGATCCGAGAACCCCTGATAGAAGGATTTGAAATCAGAATTAACCCTATAAATAATCCCAGCCCACCCGCATTCTGGCCCCACCCCCCGGAAGTAATGTAATTTCCGGAAGTGGCGGAACCCTGAGGCGATTCTCTTTAGTGTTTGCCCTGTCTACTTTCTCTGCTCTACCTCACCTGTATTTAAATTCAAAACCCTTAAAATATCACTCCCCTAAATCTGCACGCCAATGTTAATGTGTTTTCTCATGGAATAGCTTTGTCACCGGAGCCCAGTAAACCCAGGTGAGGTGCTGTAGTGAGGAGAGAAGGAGGCTTTCAGAGTTGGCGCTAGCCTGTGAGGCAGCTAGTCAACATTAGCGTTATCTTCTGCTCTTTTCTGGCCCCGTCGATAAAATGTCATCGGTTTCGGTTACTCTAAACCGAGTTGCTCTTGTGTGGCTTCTGTTCTTCCATACAAACCCTGAATTCCGGTTTCTTTTTAATCTTATTTTTCATGTCATTAAACCCAAGTAGGTGCAACAATGACGAACGATGATCTGTACTGCATTTGGGTAGATGCTAACGGTTGCTAGCGGAGGCTACACTTGGTTTTTAGCTGTTTATTGTTGTCCGGATGTCACTTTTTTTGGAATAGATGGAAGAGATAATGTTGGGAATTTCGATTATTAACTGTTCGATATAATTGTTTTATCTTGCAGAAATGTATATACCAGATAAACTGATTGCTCTTGTAGGTATTAGCTTTAACAGGCATGCATATAGCTGTCAAAACTCTAACTGGAAAACCTGATATCTGATATAGGACCATTACTATAGG
The DNA here is from genome assembly GCA_030068295.1 of Euristhmus nudiceps. Taxonomy (NCBI): domain Eukaryota; kingdom Metazoa; phylum Chordata; class Actinopteri; order Siluriformes; family Plotosidae; genus Euristhmus; species Euristhmus nudiceps. The sequence continues at coordinate 24,874,449 of JAQNCB010000006.1, read as the reverse complement.
TGTCCTTTTAATGTCTGGAGTCATCAATTTTAATAAACACACACAAACACACACGTGTGTGTATATGTATATAATAATGTATTGTGTTATAGACAGAGTGGTACATTAAGACCAAGAATATTTTCTTGTTGTATGAAAGGACATTCACAGTTTTTCGATTTACTGATCTTCTCTTACAGGCAGATCTTTGCAGTCTTCTACTTTTACAAACACTCATCACTGTCCTCTGAGCATCCTGTCCTAAACTGCAAAGCCTCTTCCTAATCATCATCAACCAGAATGTCCCAGCTTCAGTTCCAGTCTCCTTGCACCCCTGCACCCAATTCGGCTCATTTACAGTTAGCACAGCCTCAACCTGGCTTCAGCATTCCTTCTCCGACTGGTTCCTTACCTTCAGAAAGCGCCAGTCACCCACTACGAAGCTCCGCTTTGCCCTCTGCCTCAGCGACACCTTTCTGTAACCCTACAGGTAGGTGAAAGTTTGTTGGCTCTGTGGAACTGAGTTTATTTAGAAAGGCTGCATGTTGTCATGTTTCCTTCATCAATATAGAGTACATTTCGTAATGGTTTCTTATGAAAAAAAAAATCTTGCATTCAGATTGTGTGCTTTTTGCATGTATTACAGCCTTATGTTTCCTTTGGCGCAGTTGGATTTTGCAGTCATCTATTACCTCTTTAGCCTTGTCAGTCTGGAAAAGAATGTTGCTGTTTTCTGGTGTCTTGAAAAATGGAAGTACTATAATATAGTAGGGTTTCAGAGGTGCCGAATATAACTGTTTGTTTTACTAGTACCACTAAAACAAAGTAATTTTATCCAAAAAAAACCAAAACAAAACAACAAAGTAATTTTATTTGTTTACTTTTGCTGAAGCAAATGTTGGTATTAATTAGTGAAATGAGTGTTTGGCGTTACATTTACTACATTTCATGAACAAATTTGTATTGCGAGTCAACTGCTTGTTCATGAAATCAGAACCAGTGGTATTTCAGTAACTAAACTCATTATCTGACTTCATTTTTCAAGAAAAGGACAAACCTCTGGCCAAGAGAGGTAATGCAAAGCTAGACACTTGGTGCATATATGATGAAAGATATGTAGGAGAACACTACACACAAACCTAATAAAGTGTCCGTGTTGGTACATTCCAGAATTTCCATTGCTGTCATGTTGGGATGGTAACTTGATAATCTCTGGCACTCTCTCCTGTTGAAAAGTACACCACATGATGCTTCGACTGTCATGCTTCACCATACGAATAGGATGAGCATGATGGGTACAGTTGTCTGGGCTCCTCCAGATGCAAAACTTTGTAGTCCAACTAAGCAGTTAATAATGGCCATATTATACTACAAAATCTTATTTTATGGTTTGTAAATGAAATTAAATCCCAGAGTTCATTGACTTGTTTGCAAAGATTAATTGGATCATCAGTTTTAGGGAGGGTCTCACTGGTTATGAGTTTCAGTTTAAAAATGAGTGGAAGTCTATTCATTCTTCAGGACTGTCAAAGCTGCAGAAATGTTTAAATCTGTTTTTACCATGATTTATTTTTTTATATATATGTATATGTGCAAATATGCATGCCCACTCAACAACTGCCCATCTTCCAGCCTCATCAACAATGCACAAGTTGCCACTACTGCAGGAAGCAACATCACTATAAAAAAAAAAAACACATCAGACTAACCGAAGGAACCTTTAAACAAAGATACAAGTTAACATTTCAGCATAGAGCGTACAGTACCAGCACCAAACTATCCAACTATATATGGAACCTCAAAGATGACTTCATAAACCTCAATATCAAATGGTCCGTTATTGCAAGAGCACGAACTTACAGCAACACATCAATAAGATGCGATCCTTGCCTCACAGAAAAACTATTGAATGTGAAAATATATAAATAAACATAAACACACACACGGGTAACATCAGACTTACGACTTGCTCGACTTGCGTCCACCCGTACTTACGATCACGGCCTGCAGATGCTTATTTTTTTTATTCAATGTCTGGCACCGCAGCACGTAGCAGCCCGGCATCGCGTACGACAGTTACGGCAGCACAGTATCCCAGCATCTCACTCTCACACGGCGGTCTACCACTACACTCAGTAACTCGATACCATCTTGGCACCATCTAAGTTTTGTACCCTACACCTTTACCATGGCTTAAAAACGCAACAGATTGACATCGTGTATGGCAGTAGATGTGCGCGCCTTTAAAATGGGACCGCACCTCCTGGAACATGTTCCCGATGCGCCAAAACTACACACACACTCTGTAAGCACTGCGCATATTCAATACCGTTTGTACCAGTGGATGTACAGAAGTGTTGATGAGTGGGATTTCTCTGTATGCCATGCGCTTCAGACCCTCCGCACCACACAATCACAGATATGACATTCAAACTTCATAAAAAAAAAAGTGCCATTAAACACCACAAACACAATAACACTGAAGCAAAGCTGCAGGATTCATCCGAAACAATAGTTTCTCTTTGAAAAGGTCCCCCTCTTACTTTGAAACCTAGAAAAATGGGAAAGGGGGGGTGTGGTCACGTTGCCATGGCTCTCTTGTCCATATGCCTTTCAAATTCTGTGCACTGCGATACAAGTGGGTGGAGCTACAATTCAGCACAGACCTCATTACATTGCGCACATGTGACATGTGAAAGAAAAAGAAAAATTCGACTTGCATCCACTTGCATTGGTCGGAACCGATCCCAGTCGTAACTCGGATTTTACCTGTGTGTGTTATAGATATTAGGGCTGCAACAACGAATCGATAAAATCGATAGAAATCGATTAATAAAAGAGTTGGCGACGAATTTGGTTGTCG
>JAQNCB010000006.1:24839837-24850365 GCA_030068295.1 Euristhmus nudiceps | reverse complement strand
ACACATATACATACGTCCATGTGCATTTACACACATATACATATTTTTTATTTGTGTGTGTATGTATGTATGTATAATACAGTAGTGTTCAAAATGATAGCAGTCCAATGTGACTAATCAGATGAATCCAAGTTTTTATAATTTTTTTTTTTATTGCTACATGGCAAACAAGTTACCAGTAGGTGCAGAAGATTCTCAGAAAACCAACAAGACCCAGCATTCATGATATGCATGCTCTTAAGTGCAATTGGGCAATTAGTTTAAAGGGGTATGTTAAAAAAAATAGCGGTGTGGCATTCAATCAGTGAGGTCATCAATTTTGTGAAAAAAACAGGTGGCGCCTATTTAAGGATGAAGCCAGCACTTGTTGAACATGCATTTCTCTTTCAAAGCCTGAGGAAAATGGGTCGTTCAAGACATTGTTCAGGAGAACAGCTTACTTTGATTAAAAAGTTGATTGGAGAGGGGAAACTTATAAAAAGGTGTAAAAATTATATGCTGTTCAGCTAAAATGATCTCCAATGCCTTAAAATGGGGAGCAAAACCAGACACATGGCAGAAAACGGAAGACAACCATCAAAATGGATCGAAGAATAACCAGAATGGCAAAGGCAAAGCCAATGATCAGCTCCAGGATGAATAAAGACAGTCTGGAGTTACCTGTAAGTACTGTGGCAGTTAGAAGACGTTTGTGTGACACGAATCTATTTCCAAGAATCCCCCACAAAGTCCCTCTGTTTAAAAAAAAAAAAAAAAAAGGCATGCACAGAGGAGGTTACAGTTTGCCAAAGAACACATCAACTGGCCTAAAGAGAAATGGAGGAACATTTTGTGGAATGATGAGTAAATTTGTTCTTCTTGGGTCCAAGTGACGCAGTAGTCTCTAAACTCTGAATTCAAGCCACAGTACACAGTGAAGACAGTGAAGCATGGTGGTGCAAGCATCATGATATGGGCATGTTTCTCCGACTATGGTGTTGGGCCTATTTATCGCGTACCAGGGATCATGGATCAGTTTACATGTCAAAATACTTGGAAGAGGTCATGTTGCCTTGCACTGAAGAGGACATGACCTTGAAATGGGTGTTACAACAAGACTATGACCCCAAACGCACTAATAAACAAACAAAATCTTGGTTCCAAAAAAACAAAATTAACGTTATGGAGTGGCCAGCCCAATCCCCGAACTTTAATCCAATCGAGAACTTGTCGGGTGACAACAAAAATGCTGTTTCTGAAGCAAAACCAAGAAATGTAAATGAATTGTGGAATGTTGTTAAAGAATCTTGGAGTGGAGTAACAGCTGAAATGTGCCACAAGTTGGTTGACTCCATGCCACACATATGGGAAGCAGTTATCAAAAATTGTGGTCATACAACTAAATATTAGTTTAGTGATTCACAGGATTGCTAAATCCTAGAAACAAAAACGTTTGTACAAAATAGTTTTGAGTTTGTAAAGTCAACGGCAGACACTGATATTTTTTTTGAACACACCCCTTTCAACTAATTGCCCAATTGCACAGCCTTAAGAGCACCATATCATGAATGCTGGGTATTGGTGGTTTTCTGAGAATCTACTGTACCTACTGGTAAATTGTTTGCCATGTAGCAATAAAAATTATGCTAAAAACCTGGATAAATCTGGTTAGTCACATTGGACTGCTATTATTTTGAACACTAATGTATATATTTATGTTTCCTTCTCTTCACTGACTGACCCACCCGCAAATAGTTATAATAACTTAGTAACTAATAACTTATTTAATAACTTTTTAATAAAAAAGTGTGGTGCAGTGCCGTTTAAGGGCTCAAAGATCACTGGCATCCAGTATGGTTTTTCGGCCTTGACCCTGATGCACAGAGGTTGTTCCAGACTCTCTGAATCTTTGGATGATGTTGTACACTGTAGATGATGAGATTTGTTGACACCATGAAATTTTAAAAACAACATATTTTTCCCTTAAAAGAATACATTTTCTCAGATTAAACTTTTGACCTGTCATCTGTGTTCTATTTGGAATAAAATATTGAAATTTGGCACTTCCACATCATTTCATTCTGTTTTTATTCATAATTTGTATAGGGTTCCAACATTTTTGGAATCCGGTTTGTATATAGGCATAATCAAAATAAATCTTTTGAGCATTTTGTGGCAAGTAAGATTAAATATTGCTTTGGAATAAAAGTAAGCTTGTAAAATGACTTTGTGAGAATGTTTGTCGTGAATTCTCATCACAGCATTCACACAAAAATCAAAAGGCATTCAATATGTTTCCTCCTTCTCTCTTGAAATGTTAAAATAAACATTGCCCAGCCAAAAAATTGTGAACTCTAATATTTTGTTGGACTGCCTTTAGCCTTGCTTACAGCACATAATTGCCACTGTAGTCATCATCTTCTTCCACTTGATCCGGGGGCGGGTCGCGGGGGCAGCAGCCTAAGCAGTGAGGTTCAGACGTCCCTCTCTCAGGCCACTTCCTCCAGCTCTTCCCGGGGGACACAGAGGCGTTCCCAGACCAGCCGAGTGTCATAGTCCCTCCAGCATGTTCTAGATCGACCCTGGGGTCTCTTCCCAGTCAGACATGCCCGAAACACCACACCAGGGAGGTACACCGTACCCCCGGAGTACACCCCGCAAGATAGCCCGAGGGACACGGCTGAAAGCCTTCTATAAATCCACAAAACACATGTGGACCAATTGGGCAAACTCGCATGCCCGCTCCAAGATCCTGGAGAGTGTATAGAGCTGGTCAAGAGTGCCACAGGACAAAAACCACATTGTTCCTCCTGAATACGAGGTTCAACCATCAGTCCGATACTCCTGCATAGACTTTCCCCGGGTAGGCTGAGGAATGTGATTCCACGATAATTGCTACACACCCCCTGGTCCCCTTTTTGAAAAGGGGGCCTCCCACCCCGGTTTGCCAATCCAGGGGTATGGCGCCCGATGAACACGCGATGTTGCAGAGACGTGTCAACCAAGACAGTCCTACAACATCCAGAGCCCTGAGATATTCGGGGCGGATTCCGTCCACCCCTGGAGCCTGACCACCGACTACCTCTACAACCTCAGCCCCAGTGATGGGTGGACCCCCATCCAAACACCCAGGGTCTTCCTCCTCAATGGAGGGTGTGCTGGTGGGATTGAGGAGGCCCTCGAAGTATTCTTTACACCTCCCAACAACATCCCCAATCGAGGTGAGCAACTTCCCACTTCCACTGTAAACAGTCTTTGGGGAGATTCAAGCCTCTCCTTGAATTGCCGCCTTATTGTGGTGGACGGGCTTGCATGTCCTAATGATCCTAGGAGCTATGTTGTCGGGGGATTTATGCCCAAAGGCAAACAAATTCTGGGTGAAGGTCCAGACTAAGCATGGTTCAAAATGACCTCTATGGATAAAAATAAAATAAGGACACAAGTTCCCTTGCCCGGACGCTGGTCAGCGGGGTCCCCCCCCCCCTGAAGCCAGGCCTGGGGGAGGGGCTCGAAGGTGGGGGTCTGGTGGTCAGGATTCTGCCCATAGAGCCCGGCCGGGCCCAGCCCAAAAAGGATACATGGGTCCGCCCTCTGATGGACCCACCACCTGTGGGACGGGCTATAGGGGTCAGGTGTGATGTGAGTTGGGTGGCAGACGAAGGCATGGGTTCTGTCGGACTGATCCTTAGCTACTGACTCTGACTCTTGGGATATGGAATGTCGCCTCTCTGGCAGAAAAGGAGCCTGAGATGGTGCATGAGGTTGATATGTACTGACTAGATATAGTCAGACTCACCTCAACACACAGCTTAGGCTCTGGAACCACCCATCTCTAGAGGGGCTGGACCTTATTTCATTCTGGACTTCCTCATGGGGAAAAGTGACGAGTCGGTGTGGGCATCCTTGTTGCCCCCCGTCTTGGCGCCTACGTGTTAGGGTTCTTCCCGGTTGACAAAAGGGTAGCTTCCCTCCACATTCAGGGGGATGGGTCCTGACTGTTGTTTGTGCTTATGCACCAAATGATAGTTCAGAGTACCCACCCTTTTTGGAGTCCTTAGGGGGTGTATTGGAGAACGCTCCCCCTGGGGACTCCCTCGTCATCCTAGGAGACTTCAACGCCCATGTGGGCAATGACAGTGTGACCTGGAAGGGTGTGATTGGTAGATATGGCCTCTCCGATCTGAACCCGAATGGTGTTTGGTTGCTGGACTTCTGTGCTCTTCATGGTTTGTCCATCATCATCACCATGTTCGAGCTTAAAGGTGTCCATAGGTGCACTTGGCACCAGGGCACCCTAGGCTGCAGTTGGATGATCGACTTTGTAATCATGTCACTGGATTTGTGGCAGCATGTTCTGGACACTCGGGTGAAGAGAAGAGCTGAGCTTTCAGCCAATCACCACCTGGTGGTGAACTGGCTCCACTGGCTTAAGCCTCCAGACCTGGCAGGCCCAAACATGTAGTGAGGGTCTCCAGGGAACGTTTGGTGGAGTCTCCTGTCAGAGGGGCCTTTAACTCCCACCTCCAGCAGAACTACAACCACATCCCGAAGGAGACGGGCGACATGGAAACCGAATGGACCCTGTTTCATGCCTCCATTGCTGAGGTGGCAGCCCATAGCTGTGGCCGGAAGGTCGTGACGGTAACCCCAGAACCCTATGGTGGACACCTGAGGTGAAGGGGGCCGTCCAGCTGAAAAAGGAGTCCTATTGGGCCTTATTAGCCTGAGGGACTCACGAGGCAGCAGACAGGAACTGACAGGCCAAACATGCTGCAGCTCGAGCTGTCACCAATGCAAAATCTCGGCCGTGGGAGGAGTTTGGTGAGGACCTGGAAAACGACTATCGGTTGGCCACTGTAGTATTTTGACAAATTTAAGCAACATCACAACATTTATTTCCATCCTTGTGGGTTCATTTTTCACCATCTTGAATTGATGAGGAAAACTGAACCACTCCATAAAGTCTTCTCCAGCACATCCCAATTAATAGGGTTAAGGTCAGGACTCAATTTTATATCCATGCAATCAGGGAAGGAAAACAGTATGGAATGGAAAACCTCCTCATTTAGTCGATTCATGTTGTCAACAGACTTTTTAATGGACTTACCCTGTTTGTTTTGTGTACTATCTTTTATAATTGCTGCTAACAAAGAGCTGCTAAACAGATTTTCATTGTTCATACAACAGTGACAAAGATCTCTTATCTTATATTAATACTGAGCCTCAACCTGACCAAGTAAAACAACAATACCACTGAGTTTACGCGTTGGGAACAAGGCTAAAGGGGCTTCAACCAAATATTAGTGTTAATAGGCAGGGTATATACATGTACTGGATATAACTTTTTTTTTTATCCAATTCAAAAGTACAAGACAGATGTTACATACACATTTCATGTATCTGCAATTCTCTAATATGTCAATCAGTATATATCACAAAACATAAAAATAAATTTGATGAATAACAATATAATGGGGCAGTGGTGGCCTGGTGGTAGGATGCTGGATTACCGATCCCAAGGTCTAGGGTTCTAGCCCCACTATCAATATCAATGGTCGTCACTACTGTCCCCCCAGTGCAGCTAACTGGGTTATCAAATGCAGGCTTTGTCTGTCACTGTCTGTGGTGAGAGGCAGGTAAAGGAACCATTACTGACTTTCATCAAGAGTAGGCTGCATAGCCGTCAGCATGTTTAGGCCCTGTGATGGCCTGGTGAGCTGTCCAGAGTGTACTCTGCCCTTGCTCATAGTCGGCTTAGATGGGTGCCAGCCTCCCTGCAACCTTAATTAGGATTAAGCAGTTCAGAAAATGAATGAATGGATGAATGATAGTATAGTGGCGTCACAGTCCCAGTGTCCCTGAGTGTCTGTGCAGAATTTATGTGCATCTACTCCCTGTGTCCACATTAGTTCCCCTGGGTCCTCTAGCTCTCTGCTACCTCCTAAAACATGCCAGTAAGTACATACAATATCATACCAACTTTATTTATATAGTGTTTTCACACAACCATGGCTGAAACAAAGTGCTGCACATCACAAATAAAGTTTAAAACATTTAAAAAGTAAAATATTCAAAACAATATCAAAACAATAAGTAAAAATAAAAAGTAGATAGAAACAAATAAAAAATAACATTTAAATAATCAATTAAAAAAACAAATAATTAAAACAGAAGTCTAAGTCTCTGTGTCTAATTCTAAAAAGCCAATGAGTAAAAGTGGGTTTTAAGAAGGGTTTTTAAAGTGGACAATCAACAAATAAAAGTAGTTGAAAATGAACTCTAAAATACATGGGTAACCAATGAAGTGAACCCAGAATGGGTGTAATATGTTCACTCGTGCGTGCTCCAGTTAAAAGACATGCGGCTGCATTTTGAACCAGTTGGAGACGTGAAAGCTAAGACTGGCTCCAAGATAAAGTGTGTTGCAGTGATCCAGCTGAGACGTTATGAAGGCATGGATTACTGACTCGAAGTGTTGTCATGAAAGGATGCGTTTCACCTTTCCGAACTGCCTTAAATGAAAAAAGCTGGACTTCACTACTGTGGATATTTGACTCACCATCTTAAAACCCAGATTTGTAACCACAGGCCTTACATACAGTGCCAAGGGACCCGGGTCACCAGTAGAGGACTCCCAGGAGCCACTGGGACCAAACACCATCACTTCTTCAGTTTTTTGTCATCAAAATTGAAAATGTTTAGAGCCATCCAAGCTTTAATTTCATTTCATGCAAACAAGAATATTTTCAACTGAAAAGGCATCCTTCTGCTTTAGTGGTACACAAATCTGACTCTCATCAGCATAGCAGTGGAAGGAGATACCATGCTCTCTATATATAGAGCCAAGAGGAAGTATATAAAGTGTAAACAGCATGGCTCTAAGATTGAGGAACTCCATCAACAGGATAGTAGTAGAGGACTCAGAATCAGAAATGTTTATACTAATGCTAACCAGAGAAAAGCTATAGTTGGCAGATATGCAGAAAATTCTCCTGCGTAATGATCAACGTTCCAGGGGCAGGTTTCAGATCCTCTTTAAGCACCATAATAAAGTGAATGTTACTGTAATAATAATGGTTGTAAAAATAGTACTGTAATACTGCAATAATAGTTGTAACAATGTCACTGTAATACTGTTATAATTATCTTAGAAATCAGACATTTGTTTACAATAATTCAGACAAACTGAGAAATACAATCAGAAAAGACATTTGATTTTGGATTTTATTCAATGTTCAGCCAGTCAAAATGTTTTTTATTTTTTTTTTATTTTTTATTTTTTTTTACTGAAACTAAACTGGAAGATAATAGGACATTTGACATATTTTGCCATTTCCTTACGAGACAGTGTTATCACTTATAGAACAAGATAGAACTCCAGAAGTACGACATGCTGCAAATGACATAATACGTACAGAAACAACAGCATACAAACTTGACAAGTAGAAAGTTTACAAAACACACCAACTTTAGACCCACAAACAACACCATAAAGGATTTTAGGGGACAAGGGCTGTAAACAATTCTCTCTTTTATTCAGTTAATTCACATGAAATGTAACTATGCATTTTTTTTCACAGTAATCAAATGTACTATCAAAGTAACATCTTGTTTAATTAACCTACATCTTGAGTTTGTAAGAAATGAAAAAAAAAATAATAATGGTTATGCGATTGTGCTCAAAATGCCATTATGAACCTTTTCATAAAAATAATATTACGATAAAGTTTCTATTTTAAAACATTCTTTAAATGAAAATGATGTTAAATAAAAATTTTATCACAGTTTGACCCAGGAAAGAGATGTATATGAATTTTTTTTTTTTTTTTAAACCTTTAGTTTGTTTTGATTGTCATCACTATTTGCTGACTGTTCCCTCAAACATTTTCACACTAATAATTTTTTTTTCTTTTTAGCAATATTATAAACAGCTGTTTAAGAATCACTATATAATAATAAATCTCTGCCAATAAGCATAGATGACGTAAGATGATATTTTCCAGTTGACAGTATAACAGAAATATTATCATGTAAAATTTAAGCCAACAAACAATTACAGTTTGAATCTTGTAACTCTACCTTTTATAATGCACTAATTATCATGATGTGCAAAACTATTTTTTAATATGATTCTAATTGAACTGTAATAAATCTAGCTAAGCATTTCTTTATGTAAGAAAATTTTATTTTGCTTTTTTAAAGGATAATGCATTGTTAAAACTGTTTGCCTGGCCTATGAATATGACTGCAAATCACAAACAGAAAGTGAGGGTTTATTGCCTCATTACTAATTGCCGATTCACACTAACTTTGATATTCAGGTTTAGTACATGTTTTTGAGGTAGTCTATTCATTTTGATGAACACAATTGAACAGCTGGGTACTATAACATTGAACTGTTTTTTTAAAACTGGCGTCTAAATTAAAATCGCGTACACTACATACATCTGCAAGTCTGAGTCATGAAATTGATTGATTGAAAAATATTTTTACACTGAAAATATTTAAACAGAATTTCTAACAAAGGTTTGAAATGCTTCATGAGAAATTTTAAAAACAGCTATAAAAGTTCCACTTTATAATTCGAATCCAACATGTCGTAATAATATCTGCCAGTAATCATGGACTACATTAGAAGGTATTTAACCGTACAGTAGTAACTTTAAACATAGAAGAGCTAATTATCAGTCAAGGAAACAAACTGCAATCCTAACAATAATATCACTGAAATGCAGATCTATGATGTATTGAAGGAAATCTGTTATATTCTGCGTCATTTTAATGGTATGCTTTGGGTCTACATCAAGAAGTGTCACTTAAAATTTATTCTATGACCGAAGTAAATCCAAGGACTTGGATGGATATGGGTTACTGGGGTCCCTCCTGGGGCCAGACCTGGGGGAGGGGCTCGAAGGCGAACACCTGGTAGCCGGGTTTCTGCCTATAGATCTCGGCCTGGCCCAGCCTGAATATAGTAGATAGGTCCACCCTCCCATGGATATAACCACCTGGGGGGGCTATAGGGGCTGGGTGTGAAGTGAGCTAGGTGGCAGCCAAAGGCATGGGTTCCATTGGACCAATCCTCGGCTACTGATTCTGGCTCTTAGGACATGGAAAATAACCTCTCTGGCAAATCTATTCTAGAATAACACATTTCTATCCTGATGGGAGTGGGCTCTTCCAGGATGACCATCCCCTTATCAATGAAACATGAGGGTGAACTGAAGTTTGAAGAAGACAAAATAATGTAAATCATATCCCAACCCATTTGACACCTATGGGAGATTTTGGTCTCATATTTAGCGATGTAGTGGCTAGCACATCTGTCTCACAGCTAGAAGACCCTGGGTTTGAGTCCCATTCTCTTCTCGGAGAGGGCATTTCTATGTGGAGCTTGCATGTTCTTCCTGTACTTAAGGTGATTTCCTTTGGTTACTCTGGCTTTCTCCAAAAGTCAAGTCAAAAAGACATGCACATAAGGATAACTGGCTGTTCCAAATTGCCTCTTGGTGTGCATGGGAATATGAATGGTTCTGTGTGTGTGTCTTGGTACTATAATGGTCTGCAGAGCTGTTCAGGGTGTACCGTGCCTCTGCCCAGTGTCAGCTGAAATACGCAATACCCTCCCTGCAACTCTTAAAGGATTAAGCAGCTCAGCAAATGAGTGAGGGAGAATTTTAGAGTTTTCTTAACCACCATTATAACAACATAATACTTAATTTATTTAGAGTAATAGGGAATTTCATCTCCAACCTATCCTGTCTGTGAAATAATAAAAAAAAAACACACACAGTTGAATACCCATCCAGTATTCTGGAAAGGTTCTCTGCTAGATTGTGGAGTGTATCTGTGGAAATGTGTATCCATTCAGCTACAAAAGCATTAATAAGGTCAGCCACTGATGATGAATGAGGAGGGCATAGTTCACAGGCAACATTCTTCTCCAAAATGATCAGTGGGGCTGATGTCAAGCTCTGTTCAGACCACTCAAGTTCTTCCATTCCAACAGGGCACACACCATGGTCCTCATTTATAAATCTAACACCGAAAACAGGGCAGATTCAAGTGCAGAAACCACTGTATGACCAGGTTCATGTGTGACTCATGAAGAACTTTTATATTTTGCCAATCACAGTACGAATGTGACAGCTGATAATCTAATTTACACGAAACCTTCCAAAATACTAAAAGGTCACACTTCTACACTTTAGAATAGGAGTGTCAAATTAATTTAAAAGAGGGCCACATCACTAAATTTGTAGGTCCTCCAGGACCAGATAATCATGAAATATTTTCAAAAAGGGCAACCATGAAATCTGAATGACAAAATGATTAGTTTAGGTCTTTGTCTAGTCTTCCTTTATTCACTTTGCTTTCCTGACAACATTGACTTGCAATCCTTTTTAACCTTCATTCTACCGAGTGGGTCCGAACGGACCCCACCTATGTTTTTTATTCACCACACGGACATATTACCGATCACAGCTATCACGCTTTATGACTTTGTTGGTCATCATCTGTGAATCACAAAAACAAGATTTGTTTTAAA
>JAQNCB010000006.1:24701821-24713382 GCA_030068295.1 Euristhmus nudiceps | reverse complement strand
ACAGCACATGTTGGATGTGTTGGAGACAAAGCCAGAGAGGCCAGACTGAGATGGTTTGGACATGTACAGAGGAGGGAAAGTGAATATATTGGTAGAAAGATGCTGAGGTTTGAACTGCCAGGCAAGAGGTCGCGAGGAACCAAATAGAAGATACATGGATGCTCTGAAAGAGGACATGAAGTTAGTTGGTGTGAGACAAGAGGATGCAGAAGACAGGGATGGATGGAAACAGATGATTCACTGTGGCGACCCCTGAGGGGAGAAGCCTAAAGAAAAGTAGTAGTAGTAGTAGTAGTAATAGTAGTAGTAGTAGAAGATTCCACTGTAAAACATTTCAGGATGTTTTTGCGGTCATTTGCATTCCAGAAAAAAGTTTTTATGGCTAACAAAGTCATTGTTTCATACAATTTAAATAAATTAGTGCATTAATCTGGCTAATATCAGTTTGTCTAAATGTTTATACTATTGGTAAAATAGGTTAAAATACACTTTAATGGGGCAGCTTGATGGGGGTAGTGGTTAGCACATCTGCCTCACATCAAGACCGTCCTGGGTTGAAGTCCCAGGCTTGGGCGTTTCTGTGTAACGTTTGCATGTTCTCCCCATCCATACACATTATCTTAACTAGCTGTTCAAAATTGGTCCAAGGTGTGAGTGTGAGTTTAAGTGATTCTGTGTGTTGGCTCTGTGATGGTCTGGTGAGCAGTTCAGGGCATACCCAGACTTTGTGTTGGCTGAGATATGTTTAAATATGATGAATTGATTTCTGCAAATGAGTGAGTTGGAAGGGACTCAGGCTTGGAATGGGACTTGGAATTGGAAGGGGACTCGGGCTTGGAAGGAGACTCGGGCTTGAACGGGGACTCGGGTTGGGCTTGGATGCTGGAGTGAGCTTGGACATGAACCCTAGCAGCTTGTACATGAACCCTGGTGGCGTGGACTTTTGCGCTGGCATGGACTTGAGCGCTGGCGTGGACTTGAACCCTGGCGTGGACTTGAGCACATGCGGGCTTGGACTCCGGCATGCACATGGGCTTGGACTCTGGCATGCACGCTGGCTTGGACTCGAAGGCAGCAGCGCACTGGGATCCAGTCGGGAATTCACGCTGGTGTTCAAGAGTGGACACACCCTGGCATTCAGATGCGGGCGCGCACTGGTGTTTAGACGCGGACGCGAATTGGCTTTCTGGAGCGGGCACGTGTTGTGATTCAAATGGTGGCACCGGCCTCGTGAGGAAAGCTGGCCTTCTGTCAGGCACAATGGGGCAAATGGGTCCAGGAGCGAGTGGAAATGGCCATTGGGGGTCTGTCGCTGTTGGACCGTCGCCAAGAGGCCCACCATCGTTGCAGTCTTGATCGATAAGATCCTAGTCAGTTCCTCCCGTCTCCGCAATGCTTACACTTTGCTAACTAGGTCCACTGGATCCATTACTGGCTGGATTATTCTGTTTCGCATTTACCTGGCAGACTTAATGGGATCCAAACACAGGACCAGCAGGAGACGGTGTAGGGTGAAAACAAAGAAGGATCTTTATTAATAATAACTCCAGGTACACTGGCAGGAGTACCAGACGAAACAAAACGAGACAAATAATCCGTGGTGAGACATGATGTGGATATCAAAACAAAGATCATACGCCAACTATGAGCAGGAATGGAAATATAAATCATGGATAACTAAGATCATGACTGACTATCGGTAAGATAAAAGAAACAATAATCAAGCGCCGAGAGGCTGGCTAACGAGAAATAAATAGCCACCTTGATGCAAAACAGGTGAGACAAGGTGATAGGCGGGGCACACCTGTCAGCCTGGAGAGACCCATGAAGAAGAGCACCGACACGACCCACAACAGCGCCCCTAGTGGCAAAAACATAGAGCGTCGTGCGTGATTTTCACGTTAAATGTACAAAAGGCATTTTATGCCTTTTTTTTAAACAAAACCATGATTTTAACATGAATGCATAAACTTTATACTCAGGTATTTACTTATTCAGTAATATTGTATATCAAGCAATGCATCACCCAGTTACAATGTGTACGGTTCAATATTTTTAACAAAAGTCTGTGAAACTAAACTTGAAATGCTGCAATGCCACTTTCCATCAAAAAGCAGTCCCACCACATTGAAAGCTTCTATAATCATCATGCAGCATCCCAGCATCCTGACCCGAGTACTCATCATAGACTCCCGAGATGTTGAGCTTCCCTGAAAATGATGTTTTTTAAGCATTTGTCCAATTCCTGCACAGGCATGTTTTGACGAACCCAGAGAAACATTAAAAATGCTCAACTCCAGACAGACAATAACTTAAACTCAAGATCAACTCTGGCACTCTGGAGCTGTAAGATAGTAAAAGTGACCACTTATCACATTTTCTTCACAAATAAAATTGTGAGTACTGAGTTATGATGTGTACATTGTACTTCCTAATGCTGCAAGGTACGATATTTTTGAGTGAAACTGTGAAGTAAAAGTAAGCATTTGGATTCCAGAAAAAAGTTTTCAGGGCTAATAGAGTCATTATTGCATACAATTTAAATAAATTAGTGCATTAATCTGGCTAATATCAGTTTGTCTTAATGTTTATACTATTGGTAAAATAGTTTAAACTACACTTTAATGGGGCAGCTTGATGGGGGTAGTGGTTCATCTGCCTCACATCAAGAACATCCTGGGTTGAAGTCCCAGGCTTAGGCGTTTCTGTGTAACGTTTGCATGTTCTCCCCGTCCATACACATTATCTTAACTAGCTGTTCAAAATTGGTCCAAGGTGTGAGTGTGAGTTTAAGTGATTCTGTGTGTTGGCTCTGTGATGGTCTGGTGAGCAGTTCAGGGCATACCCAGACTTTGTGTTGGCTGAGATATGTTTAAATATGATGAATTCGTTTCTGCAAATGAGTGAGTAAAATTTTTTAGTTTTAATTCTTTTTTATTTTTCCCTATTTTCTTCCTAATTTAGTCATATCCAATTAGGTATTGCCTTCCCTATCACACGACCACCATCGATCAGGGAGGGGTGAAAACATGCACACACCCCTTCCATGACATGTGACGCTAGCAAGCCACCTCTTTTCGAACTGTGGTGCATGCACATTTGGGGACGATCTAACACACTCGGAGGGAAAGTGCTATTTGCCCCTTGTATGAATGAGCTCACAGACGCCCATGATTGGCTGGCGATTGCCGTGAGTGACAAGGAAGAAAGCGTATGCTGTCCCGCCCTTTCGTGAGAGCTTGGTCAATTAGCTCCCAAGGACTCCCAGCACAGACGGATGTGCCATTCATCTGGATTCGAACTTGCCATCTCTGGTGTAAAAGTCACGCACCTTGTCATTGTGTGACTTGGGAGCCCCGTGAGTAAATTTTAATGATTAAATAAAATGATATGCCTGATGCTGGTATTTAAAGCACAGTTTATTCTGACTCATTACAATTTTCACAATATCATTTTTCCGCACAGGTTGTCATTGCATAATAGAATACAAGTGTCATGTCATGTAAGACATATTATATAATTCACATTATATCTAGAATGCATGTTTTCATCCTGGGACCCGAACTTTTGTTGTCCATGTTGCAATGGATGACTTTTAATCACTCTGTTAGAAAAAAAAAAGAAAACATAAATAGTGTTTCCCATGGCCACCACCACTTCATTTAAAATCCTTAAAAAAATCAATAACAGAATGTTTGTTCTATTCTAAATATCTGTTTCAATTCAGAAGCATACCTCTGACTGTAAGCTTGGTAGAACTCTCAGCCTGGCCCAGAGAGTTCCCTGCCACAACTTTGTACTCCCCTGTGTCTTTGGGACTCACCAATAAGATTAGCAGGGAACAGACACCACATGTGTTGGAGATGTAGTAATTGGTATTTGTGTTAAGGTTAACATTGTTGTGATACCATGTAATATAAGGGGTGGGATTGCCACTCACAGCACAACTCATGTAGCACTCATAGCCCTTGGGGGCAACATGCACTTTCAGAGGAACTGTAAATTTTGGGGTTGTCTGCAAGTTCAGTTTCTTTGGTTCTGGTTGGTTTACAATCATTTTACCTTCACAGAAGAAAAACAGCACTTAGCACATAATTTAAATTCTGTAAACAAGCACAAAATGCAAATATTCTTGGTCAATGAATTGCAACTCTAGTGTTGATGGGATGGCACTTTATTGAGCTAAATGTCTTAACTGATTTGTGAAAGCAAAGGCTGATCTTATATAGATTGCAGTGTCAGAAATTTACTTGTTATTAATTGGTAATTACCTCCGCCAGGAGGTTATGTAATCATCGGAGTTTGTCTGTCTGTCTGTCTGTCTGTCTGTCTGTCTGTCTGTTTGTCTGTTAACAGCATAACTCAAAAAGTTATGAACGGATTTTCACCAAATTTTTACAGAATGTCCGGAACAGCAAAAGTAACAACCAATTAGATTTGATCACCGTCTGGATCCAAGATTTTTTGAAGGATTCTTGACTAGTGAGAGATAGGGCCAGTTTGACAAAAATGCTTCTAACTCATCAGATATTACTTGGAAACATTCACAAAAATTCTCCAGACATCAACATTGCACAGCTTTCAAAATAAAGAAAAGAGTTTAGTGACCCTATGGCCTGGCGGAGGTCTGCACTCTTAGAGTGCTTTTCTAGTTGTATATATTTTTTCCAGGTTTCTATATGGTTTATTAACCACACATTTTTGGTCCTGGTTAACTTGTATTTAAAATTTGTATTTAAAACAGATTTAATAAAACCAGAAGTATTGCTTTAATGATGTCATCCCTATCCTGCAAGCAAAAGGCAGGGTGTGAAAAATGTATTTTACATAAAAAATATCTTTAAAAAATGATGCATTTCCAAACCTTTCTTTTTAACTGCTTCCCACACTGGAGACTCAGCTGGTTCAGATAGCCCCATATCATTTTTAGCATATACACGGAACTTGTACTCTCTCCCTTGCATAATAATGGTGGTAAATCTATGGTTGAAAAGGCGATCTGCAACCGTCCACCAGGTCCGTTTAACAGAGTCTCGTTTCATCACTTTGTAGTGGAGGCGGTCATCTCGTTTCTCATCAGGAGATGGAATCCAGGAGATAGTTAATGTTCCTTCTACATTCTGCTCAAGTTCCACTGTGCCTGGAGGCTTGGGCTCATCTGGAAAATTTTTGAACGGGACAGTAAAATTACTAAATATTCAAGAATAAATCTTTGCATGACAACAAGATTATGTGTTAACACATTCAGTCTACAAAATACAGCTAGAAGTGTATCATCATGTAAATTTTCCAACTGTTTATATTACCAGTGACTCTAATATCTATACTGAATGTTTCTTGGCCAACCATATTTTTGACAACAATAGTGTAGACGCCACTGTCTGATCGATCGGATGTTGGAATAAGCAGCTGGGAAACTTTCTCAGAATTAGTAATCGTCACATGTTTAGCCACAGGAATGTTATCCTTCAGCCAAGTGATGTCTGGTAAAGGTGAAGCCTGCAAGTAATAATAATAACAGTTAAACTATTATTAATTACTCATTTTTATGGTGCTTTCTAAAACTTTTAATTAATACTTTTTACACAGAGTAAAATAAAGCCTATAATATAAGAGTTCAAGCTCGATAGGTTGGCATTACCAGTAACTCTGAATTATAGTACCTCAAAGGACACAGTGGCCCGGACTGTATTTCCAGCTTTTACAACCATGAAATTTTTCATCTTTCGGTCAGTGAATTTTGGTTTTACTGTAAAGTCAAATTAAATGTTACTGCATATGTAAAAATAAGGTAAGGTTTCTTAAGAAAGAAAGAAAGAAAGAAAATTTGCTGAACAATTTTTATGCCTACCAGGTGGAGGCATGGCACTGATGTAGTGGTCAAAACCTTCTGGTTGTCCCTCTCCTCCTTCATTGGTTGCAATCACTCTCACCCAATACATGCCCAAGGATTTCAGACCTGTTACAGTGAAGGAGGTGTGGCCGATGGCATTTGCATTGCAGCGGCTCCACTCGATTTGGTCTACCGGTCTGATTTCCACAAAGTATCCTTTTACTTCATCTTCCACTCCTTTTACTACATTTGGTTTAGTCCAAGCCAGGCACAAAGTGTTGTAACTAGAGCCAGTTATCTTGAGATCTTTAACTGTCCCAGGGGGTTCTGTAGTTAGGAAAGCATTCTCATGATTATAAATCTACAAATATTTAAAAGTTACATTGGAAAATCTAAATTATATTGTTCAAGTCTGTTGTCTGGGGAGAAAACGTTTAAATTCTAGCAAAGTCTGTTGTTGAGTAATCTTACTCTGAGGGTCTCTTGCAAATATACAGTCAGAGGGGCCACTTGGTTCCCCAGGACCACATGTGTTGATAGCAATCACTCTGAATTCATACTCTGTTCCTTCAATCACATCTGTCACTGCATATTTTTTCCCTGAAAATAAGAAAAACGAGTAAACATTTGAGATCCAAGTTTTAGTTTGGGTAACTTTGAAAGACCATGCACATTATGCATAAGAACAGCTTGACATGTTAATGGACTAAAAAACCTCTGATTGGTTCATCTGGAGGGTTCACTTGACTCCAAAAGGTACTGCCTTTTTTGCGCTTCTCCAGATTGAACCCTATAATACCTCCCCCACCAGTGTTTGTTGGCAGGTGCCATGTTAGATTGATGCAGTCCTTGAAAGCATTGACCACCTTTGGAGAAGCGGGTTGCCCAGGAAAAGCTGAACGAATTAAAAGAAAAACTGAGGTAAGCTTTATGAAATTATTAAGCTACATCATCTAATGCATTGAAGACGTAGTTGAAATGCTTTTTTTTCGCAGCTCAGGGATTTTTTTTAAATAATGGATATGACAAACATTCTTCATAAATAAACATCTTGATTGGCTAAAGTCTACAATACAAACCCTTAGTCTGGTTAAACTTCACAAGGTTCAAAAAGCACAAAAAAAGGACTCTGTATACCCAATGTGCCAGCAGCAATGTCATCAGTTTCCATGATGTCACTAATGCCTTGTGAATTCTTGGCACTTATCCTGTAGCAGTATTTCTTGCCACGTTCAATATTTGTGTCTCTGTAGGCAGGTTGTCCAGGGATGTCTCCAATTGTGGTCCAGGTGTTACGTCCCACCTGCCGACGCTCCAAAATGTAGTTGGTGACAGGACAGCCACCATCATCTTTTGGAGGTCTCCATTTAAATTCAATAGCCGACAATGAACTTTCTACCACTTCTATAGGCCCTTGTGGTGGAGTTGGTTTGTCTAGAAAATAACAAATATACTAGTAGAAATTATAATAATCTTTTGTGAGACTCAAGTTTCTTAAAAAAAACACAAATAAAAAAAATGTTTGGTTGTTTTAACAAAGCAGGTTAATTAACAACCTACCAAGTACAATGAGTTTGGATGTAGCCTCAATGGTAGCAAATTCATTCTTAAGTTTGATTTTGACTTTTCCTGTATCTTTACGTTGACATTTGCTGAGAAGTAGCCGACCCTGGGTTGGGGAACTCTCAATCCTGACACCGACGCCTCCTAAAAATTCCTCTTCATCTTTGAACCACTGCACTTTAATTGGTTCCTTTCCTGAGAATGGAAGCTTGAAAATTGCATTCTCACCAGCTTTTACTACAACAGGTTCTGAGAACTTATCCATGGCATCTGCATTAAATTTTGGTGGATCTAAATATGAAATGAAAACAGAATACTTCTGTGTTATACTGTATTGTTGTTTATGTGACGTGAATAAAAAAGATAAAATTGTTATTAGTTCTTCGTCTTTTACCTTTTATAATTAATCTGCCTTCTGATTTGCGCCCTTCTGCTTCAAACCTATACACCCCTGCATTATCCTCTTGACAGTTCTTCATTATTAGTTTGTGAATGGTTCCCTCTTTGGAAATAGTAATCCCATTCATAGACTCCAACTAACCCAAAAAAAGGGGGGGGGGGGGGTAATAAGTATTTCTGTTGGGTATTGCCACAAGGAAAACCTTTAATTGTCTTAATGAAGATCTTAATTAAAACATCCATCCAGTCTCCATCACACTCAGACAAATATCTTTATTTTGATGTTTATTTTTATTTGTATATTATTTTAATTTTATTCTTTATAGTTATTTTTATTTTATGGATCCATTATTATTTTGATTTTTAACTGTTTTGTTGTTAAGAATATTGGGGTGAAAATAAACACTGCCTCTTCTCAATTCATACACAATAACAATAGTATGTGTGATCATTAAGTTAGTGGGTGTGGGCCTATATTAACAGGAACTGTGTGATTGACACAGGACTAACATATGATGAGATACTTTCCGCGGAAATGTCTGGATAAAGTTTTTTCTGACAATGTGCATGTAGTATATTAATGAAGTCCATATTAGGTTTTAATTATGTCATTACTACATCAGTGCTGCCATTACTGTGTCTATATTACCGTATTTTCCGGACTATAAGTCACAGTTTTTTTCATAGTTTGGCCAGGGGTGCGACTTATACTCCAGTATGACTTATATGTTTAATTTTTAAAAAAAAATTTACCAGCCAGCCGGACTAGTTACCTAACAAAGTTACTAGCCAATCAGAAAATTAACTAGCCAAAGTGTGTCTGATCTCAGTGATTTCAACCCTTGGTAACAATGACACAGAAGAGTATATATTATAGAATTGTTCATAACTAATATGCATTTTATTTTATTTCAAGAATATTTTGACACTGTTGTTCAATAAAAAAAAATAGAACTCCGAGCACCACAATAAAACAACTCAGAGCACCAAATCAAATAAAAATAATTATGATATTACAAAACTTGGCAAATGAGTGTTAAATAAAAACAAATAAAATTGAGCACGAGAATTTAAGTCAACCGGGGAGTCCTGCCAATTTCAGGTTGCTGTAAAAATGCATAGATTATAAAAGATATTTACTTTACTGAGGTACTTCACATTGAACTAGAAACTAAATAAATTTCCCAAAAAATGTGACTTATAGTCCAGTGCGACTTATATATGGGTTTTTCCTCTTTATCGTGCATTTTTGGCTGATGCGACTTATACTCCAGTGTGACTTATAGTCCAGAAAATCCGAGTTCTTACTGCATCCTGATTTGACCACATCTGTATACTTTGTACTGTATTCTTACTGTGTTGTGCACATTTTTACCGTGTCTACCCAATTTTTTGAAAGCATAGCATGAACACTGCAGTTTTAGAAAGAATGTTTTAGAAAGTTTTACCTTTTGACCATCTTTGTACCAAGTGCCAACAGAATCTTTATTGCTGAGTGTGCAAGCTAATTCTGCAGTCTCTCCTGTGTTGGCAGCAATATCAGATAATCCACAAACAAAATGGACCCCGGCCTCTAGACACAAACACAGAGGAAGCATTCCTTACAATTACTGCTAATCTTTAAATTGTGGAGATAGTTTTCAGATTACTGCTGTGCTATGCACCTTTGTGCAAAGATAATTGATTGTTTATTAAGACCAGAGTTTAATCCATACCTCTGGTAGGGTCACGGTGACCGTCACTGTGGTGATTTTTACATTTAGTGTCTTCACTTCCGTCTCCAACTGTCTGATCTTTTTCTGATCCATCTTTTCCTGATCCAGCACCCAGTAGTCCATCTTTTCCAGATTTATGTTTTTCTGATTCAACCACAGCTAATATATTCTTTCCTGATCCATGTTGGTCTGTACCATCTCCCAGTAGTCCATTTTCCCGAAACCCATCTTTCCCTAATTTTCCTTTCCCCTCCCCCATATCTCCACTTCCACCTTGCATGATTCCACCTTTTCCAATCCCATCTCCCATGCTGGATCCACCATTACCAACCCCTCCAGCTGTTTTGGGCATTATTTCCTGCAAGGCCTGATCAGTACCCAACCTAACAGCATTTTCCGTCTCCTTTTGGCATTTCCAAAGGGCGCTTGGACTATCTAGAGAGTAATAGAAAATGGAAAATATTTCTTTAAAATTCTAATTTTGTTACTTATTTATTTTAAATCAATGGGAACATAAAACCCCACCTTGCACATTCAGAGCTGCTTTGCATGACGTGATTCCAGCAATAGCAGAGTACGTAGCAGTGTCCTCTGGCCTACAATTCTTTACTACTAGTTTGTGTGTAAGCATGTCTTCTGAGACTGTAATATCATATTTATCTCCAGGCTCAAGTGATGCCTCATCGGCATACCAAGTGACGTTTGATGCCGGATCAGATAATACACATTGAAATGTAGCATTTTTCCCTTTGACCACAGTGACATCCTTCAGAATGCTTTCAAATTCCACATCAGGAACTGAGGGAAAAAAATTGGTGAAGCAAATTGGCTATGATGCTTCAGTCCAAAGTCCAGTGCCACTCTGCATTCTGTGGATTTGTAAAATATCACTAACTATGCAGTTAATAAATAGGTGCCTTTTTCTGTTTAATACTGTGACCAAAGTTAGTCTTACTTTCCAGTTCGGTTGAAAACATGATTGCATCTTCAACATTCACTTGATATAGGCCTGCATCATCTGGACCAGCATTATTGATACTAAATGTATATCTATCACCAACTTTCTTCAAATTGTATTTGAAGGAGCCATTAGTGCCTTCACCAAAGTCAACTTTTTTACCATTCTGCAAAAGAAGAGATACGTTTTTTTTACTACACAAGAACTGTGCAATCTGATTAGTCAGATATCAGGGGGTTGAAGAAATATCCTGAATAGATGATGCTTGAATTAAAACAATAGACTCCATTTTGTTTTTTTTTGTTTCCATGTAGTAAAACAAATACCTTTTCAGTGTGTGGTGTACTTATGTTTATGTATACTTTATTCTAAATGAGTAGGCTATAAATAGACACCATTAGCTACACAGCACATAGTTTTTCTAGGAGTACGGTATATAGACCTCATCTGAGCCCCTTCTGAAATCATGTAAAAACATCCATAAATGATCTTTTAATGATGCTCTTTTTTTGCTCCCATGTAGTATATACAGTACTTAAACTCTGCAATATCAAGACATTACATTGCTCTTATTAGTGCACTTGTATGTGTGCATGGAGTTCACCTGCATCTAACAGGATGGGTTAAAAAAAGGACAGACAAACATTCATAGTTTGTAATAGTCACTGGGATCTACTTCACTAAAACCATCATCACCTCAGCCTTCAGCAAATAACTTTCATTCAGATACAACACACCTAAGCATAGTGATGATATACAGCTTCCAGTTATAAAACATGGCTCTCACCTTGTAGAGATAAATTTTGCTCTTGTGACTCTTGAGCTTTATTTCAAGTCCAAATTCAGCTTTTCGATTTGGTTTGATCTTTATTGGTTTCATATTTTCAACCTTTTCAACATACTGTAGAAAATAAGGAAGATGAGTGAAAATGAACAATATATTTTTGCAATGTACAAAAATGTAGGCCGATGAAAAAGTAAGAATTATTGGTAAAAATAATGACCAGTGTAAACACGTGAAATCGAATTTTGAGTGCAACAGTCTGAAGGTGTTGGTACCTTTGCCTGCTCTTCCTCTCTCTCTTTCTTCAAC
>JAQNCB010000006.1:24629990-24642865 GCA_030068295.1 Euristhmus nudiceps | reverse complement strand
CTTCATCTCTGCGACCTCCAGCTCTGCCTCCTGTCTTTTCTTCAGTGCCACTGTCTCTAAACCGTACAACATCGCTGATCTCACCACTGTCTTGTACACCTTTCTGAAGGAGAATGGAGTACCTGGAGAAAATTGACACTACCATGCAAATTCCACACAAAAAGGCCATTGTCAGTCACAAAGTTTGAACCCTGTATGTTTTAACTGTGAGACGACAGTGCTACCTATAGAGCTACTGTGCCATAACATTTAAATTCTGTGTTCCATGTTGTGTTCCTTGAAATTATTAATTTAAAATAATTTAGGGCTTTATTCCATGTGAGAGTAATGGGTACCCACAACCTTTTTTTCTGAAAGACTTAAATGTTGGTATGATTACACCATGCACTTCAATAGTAAAGACAATATCACACCCTAGATGGTCAGATAAGATAATATAATCGTTTCTTGTCCCACAACGGGGAAATTATTGAAATTCAGTTACCGTATTTTTCGGACTATACGTCGCTCCGGAGTATAAGTCAAATCATCGAAAAATGGCATAGCACTGCAGTATAGGTCGCATTTTAGGAGCAATGTTGTTTAAATAATTTTGTTAACACAGCTTTTTTTTGTATAATGACAACATGACAATGACGCACTAAAAATGGATCTTTGGTGACTAAAACATGACGTGACGAGACATGGCGCAACGAAAATGTTTGGTGTGTGACCATCTCTGCCTACTCTGCGTGTAACACAGAGCGGGGAGGAAAAACAAAAGTTGCAGCTTCACCTTTACACACAGGAACATATAGTTCTACTGAAACATTAGACCGTCAGCTCAAACATGTTAAAACAGACTCTTCATTTCAATCTACAGTATATTATATGCTTTATATCTTGTGTGAGGAGTCATTTAGCTTTGTATTAGCATTTAGCCTCTGTTATTTACCTGTCTCAGATGTAGAGCAAGTTCGCTGTGATGTGCTCTCACAGCGCTTTTCAGCCACTGTCATCCTCTGTTTTTAATCTTGATAATGTTTTTAATAGTCTGTGTTTAATCCTCCAATTTAAAAGGTTCACAGTAAATGTGCTGTCTTTCTGGATCATTGGAAATCTGGGTCAGCCTTCTCAACAAGCACTAAACGCTGTCATAGTGGAGCCGGCGAGACGCGCCGACACCGCGGTGCTTTCTAGTATGCTCCATTCGCAGTTAAAGACAGAACCACCAGACAGGAAGGATCTCAGAATGCAACATGAGACTTTATTCAAAATTCCAAAGGAAACAAAAAATAAACCTTAACATAAACCAATGAAGAATAAATTACTACTTGGAGCTCTAAAGAAACTAGCCAGGAGAAACAGGACAGGAACTCACATGAACCGATCAGAAAGCAATAATCCGGCAAAAGAGCAGAGTGCCTGGGGCGCTATAAATAACACAGACACTGATTACTAAAAACCGAAGCAGCTGGTGACGAGGGTTATGCCACGGCGCATGAGCGAATGCAGGTCGAGGCGTCCGGAGAAAATGGTGCCCCCAGGTGGCGGAATTTCACAGCGGCATGACATAACCCCCCCCCTCAAAGACCGCCTCCTGGTGGTCTAGGGGTCAGACCTACAAGAAAAAAAAGAAAAACATACAGACAGGCAGACAGAAACAGACAGGCAAAACACTCCACACCAGATCAGGGTCCACCTAAAAAAAAGGTCAACGGAGAAGCCCAGCATGCCAACCCAAGTCCCAACGTAACCCCATCAAAAAGTCACCAGTCCATACATGAAATACTTCCAGAGTTGGGATCCCCACACAGCCAAGATAACCCGACCGACCCATCAATTCAGTCACTGCCTGTGGAGCAGAAAAACAACAAAAAGGAGGAAAAAAGGGTCCAACTAAAAAGGTCAATGGGGAAGCCCAGCATGCCAACTCAAGTCCCAACGTAAACCCCATCAAAAAGTCACCAGTCCTTACATGAACATAAATTCCAGGGCTGGGATTCCCACACACCCAACATAACCCGACCGTCCCACCAACTCAGTCACTGCTTGTGGAGAAAAAACAAAAAAGGGAAAAAGAAAGAGAAAAAAAGGCCCACCCTTCCCCCCTTTAGAGTTCCAGTAATCACAGTGGGGGTTCGGGCTCTGGTGCCAACTCGCACGGCCTAGAAGCCGTGGGTGAGCGGTCAGATGAGTCGCCAGACGAGCTGCCAGACGAGCAACCAGACGTGCAGCCAGACGCGAGCCGTTGCCGATGCTTGGGGGCCAATTTGCCCCGACGAACCCACGCGACGCTATGGTGACGTTTCCGGGGCTTGCCCCGGAGCCTGTACGAGGGTGCTGACTGGAACACTGGCTCAGATGAGAGGATGGTCTTGTTCGCTGGCACTGACAGGAGGGCAGCCTTGACCACTGGCACTGACAAGGGAGCAAGCTGGGCTGCTGACACAGAAAGGAGGGCAGCCTTGACCGCTGGTGCAGATGGGAGGGCGGCCTTGGCCGCTGGCACTGACAGGAGGGCGGTCTTGGCCGCTGGCACAAACAGGAGGGCAGCCTTGGTCGCTGGCACAGACGGGAGGGCAGCCTTGACCGCTGGCACAGAGGAGGGAGCAGGCTGGGCTGCTGACGCAGACAGGAGGGCAGTCTTGGCCTCTGGCACAGACACTGACAAGAGAGAGGGCTTGGCTGACACAGGCGGCGGAATGGGCGCTGGCCCAACAACGGGCAGTGCAGGCAATGGCCAGGGAATGGATGGTGCGGACATAGGTCCGCTGACGGATGGAGTGGGCAATGGACCAGTAACGGACGGATCGGGCAATGGACCGGGATCGGACGGAGCAGGCGACGGCCCAAGAACGGACAGCGATGGATGGAGCGTGCAACGGCCCGGGAACGGACGGCGTGGGATTAGACCTGGCGATGGTCGGAGCGGGCGACGGCCCGGGAACAGGCGCAGGAATGAGCCAGAGGTAAATTCAACCAACCATTTGACCATCCTGCAGCAACACACATTGCAAAATACAGAACAGCTAGTTAGTTATTACAACCAATAACTGACCTGGCCTGAGTTATAGTCAGGGGGGTCGATCCTACTCCGCCAAAATTCGGTCTTCGCAGAGGGTCGAGACCCCCCATTAACAGCGAAAAAAGAGGGATCCCTGTATCTATATAAGGGAATTGTTGGCTTAGTAGTTAAGGTGACGGATTACTGATATGAAGATCAACAATTCAATCACCACAATTGGGCCTTTGAGCAAGGCCGTTAACTCTCAATTGCTCAGTTGTATACAAATGATCATTTTAGGTTGCTTTGGATAGGAACATCTGCCAAATGCTGTAAATGTAAGATATATGGATGTTCTCTCTATGTTTAGTTGTGTCCAATTCCCAGCCGTCAAGTGTTGCCCTCCCTATTACACAACCACCAGAAACCAGGGAGGGGTGTAGACATCCATATGCCCCCTCCATGACATGCAATGTTGCCACACGTCTCTTTACGAACTGCTGCGCATGTATATTTGGAGGTGACCTAACACACTCAGATTGGAAAGTGTCATGCTGCTGCGCGATTCCGCCACTTGGGGGTGCCATTGCCATCCGGACGCCCCTGTCGCACTGCTGTGGTCGCGCATGCACTGTGGCGCGCTTCCCCGTTCCAGCTGTTTCCTGTTTGGCTTGTTAGTAATCTGTGTTCTGACGCTATTTAAAGCACCTTGCCTATGTCTGTTTTGCTGGTGCATTTCATGATGTCATGATTTTGTTTCAAGGATTCTCCGTTGTCAAGATTGCTCAGTTTTCTGTTCGGTTTTGTTTCTCCTTTTTCCAGTCAGTGAGCTTCCTCCGTTTGAGCAAGGCTTAACTTGTCTTCTGTTCGCCTTCATTGAGGTGTGTTTGGATAACTTAAATAAAGGTGTGTTCAGCAATCCGCTCCTCTTGTCAGCTTCGGTCGTGTGAATTGGTCCGATTTCTCCTCACGCGGTGGATTATATACGTGCCACTACCTCCACCCTCATGACACGAAAGCACTATCCCCCCCTCATAAGAATGAGCTCACTGATGCCCATTACTGGCTGGTGGTCGCTCTGAGTGACAAGTAAGTAAGCATATGCCATCCCTCCCTCCCATGAGAGCTGGGGCAATTAGCTCCCATGTACTCCCGGTCGCTGATGGCTATGGCATCAACCTAGATTCGAACCGGTGATCCTCAGGTTGACATTGTTGATGCGCCACTTGGGAGCTAACCAGAATATTATTTTAAATAGCTTATACACACTCCTGCACTACTTAAAAATGTTTTCAATGTGAATTTTCTTTTAATAGCCACACCAGAGGTATTTTTTTTACATTAATTTTGCCTCCAAATGAGTTTAAAAATTCCTTTTCTTGGCAGGTGTAGAGTGTCACACCTCCTTTTGCACGAGCACACCTTGTTAATTTATGATCATGAAAATAGAAACAGTGTACAAACGTGAAAAAAAATAGTGTTGCACTCAACCAAAATAGCAACATCCCAGTGTTAACCAACACTTTGGAATGAAAATAAAGTCCTACATGCTTTGACTAAGTTTTGGTCTTCATAACTGTATCTAGGGAGAAAAAAGGGAAACATATAAAGAATTGTAATGTTCTCAGCCTTAAGTGTGTCCCCTGAAGCAGTGAATTTCAAGTGTGGCAAATGAAGCTCCTGTCAGAGTTTTGTGGGGAAACTCCATCTGGCTGAAGTTTAATTCACAGCAGTACAGATCAAGTTAGGAGAGGTGTCAGTTACACTTCACTGCAACCTCACTGCATGCCCACAGCAGGAAGGTGTTAGTGGAATATTTTGAGTAAACCTTGCACATATTCTTGTCTGTTACAATAGATGGTGGGGTGATATACTGAGGAGAACCACCTCATTGTGTGATAATTGGCTGTTTTTACAAAAGTATTTAGGTTTTGTATAGAACATGTTTCATAGTGGATAATTTATATTTCTTTCAACCATTTAAATGAAGTGCAAGTGTAGTATCCCCATATAATACTGTATAAGCAAGGGGGTAAGCATAGCATGTTACTCTTGAGACCAATTGTCTTTGGTGGTATAGTAATATTTGGATAAATTTTACTAAGGGCCCTACCCCACATACTGGTACAGTACGGGGTATCGACCGGGGATCCCCTGGGCATCCCTAGTAGCCATTGCGGATACGGTGAAGCCGTGGCCACCTCGCGAAAATTTCAAACTTTTTTTAAATACCCGGTAGTCTGCTTCCGGTAGACACACCCGTAGCACAGCCTGCAGACATCCGACGAGCATACGCCTACAGCCTGCGGCTAATCTGGCGCATATGTGAACAGCCGTGGCAGACACGTGGCGTGTGATGAAGTCAGATCCACGTTCATTTGTCGTTGTCCAAGGTCCTGAACGTTCAAAACCTGCACATGCCGCTGCGTTCATCTGGCCATCTGGTTGTATGTCGATCCATGTTGTGGGTACATGTATTTTACTTCTATTTAAATCTTTTTATTTGTTAATTTTCGATAATATTCGTTCATATTCGTTAATATTCCTTAATTTTCGTTAATATAACTTAATTTTTTGACTACTTTATATTCTTTTTAGGTACAGTATACTGTGTTTTTTATTATTTTTAGGTATAAATCAAAACATTGCATCTTTTAATTGACTTATTCAGCAAACGTGTGCGGTACATATGAAAAATACTGTTCTATACAGTGAAATTGAAAAAAAGAACATTTTACATTTTCAAAACATAGATACAGTAAAAAAAAATTAGCTGCTTGTGCTTGGCTGTGGGTCGTCACAGCCAAGCTGGGTGGGATCTTTTCCAGATAAGCCCTGCCAAAAAGTTAACCCCTGCCACTCAAAACGAAAACTTTGTGGGATCCAACGACTGGAGCTCACACGCAAACCATCGAATCTTTCTGGCACATCGACAAGATGCAGAATAAGCGCCCATGCAGCACACACTGATATTTAGTGGACAGCTACTTGTGTGAGTTTGTTTGGGGGCAAAGGTACCGAAAATACGGACCTTTTCATGCAAATTATTAATGACATGTCCCAATTTCACCGTCTTCAATAAAAACTAAAAGTACAAGTTTCATATCCTCTTTTTTATAATCGTTTTTTTTTTTTTTTCAGTGGAGGGGGTTAACTTTTTGGCAGGGCTTATCTGGAAAAGATCCAAAAAAAAAAATCAATTGTTATAAACATGACATTGTACAACATGTATTTAAAATAATTTGAATTCAAGCAATATACAGTAATTTCAAATGAATAAATTTTAATAAAAAGGAGAAGGAGGAGATCAGAATCAGAATCTGAATCGGTTTATTTGGCCAAGTATGTGCACACATAGAAAGAATTTGACTCCGGTATTATGTTGCTCTAAGGAAAGATGCTCCAAGATGCGATCTTTCTGCTGATAAATGGTTCTGATGGTTGACGGGGCCATTTGGAAGAAACGTGCAACGTTCACCTGATTTTCACCGGCATCTTTTTTTTATAATAGCCATCTTCGTTTCAAACGAGATGGCTTTCCGTTTTTTCTGATTATCACTTGTTTCACCCGTAGGCTTTTGCGCTTCTGACCAACCATATCTGTGTACTATACACAAAACAGTGTAAAAACTAAGAAAAACTAAGAGCGTCTGTATATAGTATATATATTATAATATATATGCAACTGGCCACAGTCACGTTGTATCCTTCGGACCAGCTGTCATAGTCGGCAGACAGTCAGCGGACATCCTGCACACCCTGCGAGTCTCCCTTGCACTGCATTTTCCCCGTCGCATCCTCGAGCAATCCGCAAGCAATCCGCGAAATTACGTTCCACGCCGCATCCGCCGTACTATACTTGTGTATGGGAAGTCCGCTTAAGAGGGTATTCTAAAATTCCATTACTTTCAGTTGTTTTTGTGATAGGAATACCTTAAATACACTTGGAAAGCTGCCCAAAAGCCTTTCCTGCTCATGCTTCAGCTAGCTCACATAACACAAAATCTAATCAGTCAGAGCTCAATCATTAAAGAACATTCATGTTGCTGAGGAGACTTTTCTTGTCTCAGCTGCTAAATTTATTTATTTTTTGAATAATGTGAAGGTCAAAGCACATAGCCATTGCTGATTTGCTACCAAGATTAAAAGATTGTATTGACAGGTACTTACACAACTTAAGCACTCCTTAATGATCCATAAGGATCAATAGAAACATCCAAACTTTTCTAGCAGGAGGAGGCTTTAAAAATCAGTAGTTTCAAAGTATTTCTTTTATAACCAATTGCACAAGGTTAAAATATATCCTACTAAGATACTATATCCAATGATATCTATTAATGTCATAAGAGCCAAGTTTCCCAGCCAGTTCTAAACAAAATAAAAGTTCTTGTCCATTATATCCAGATTTGGAGGGCTGGAACATAGCAATACTTTGCAACATAGTTGTTTGACTGATTTATGTATAAACCCTTGAGGCGAATAGGCATGTGTTCTAAGATCATGAATTCCTACTCGTAACACCAAGGCTCCACGGTTTTTATGATGTCATCCTATACGTATATGAATAGACCCTGATCAGCCATGACATGAAAAACGTTATGACCACTAACCACTTACAAAAATAGCATTGATTATCTTGTTAAACTGGCAGCTATAAAGCAGTGGGATGAATTAGGCAGTAAGTGAAGAATCAGTTCTAAATGATAAAGTGCTCGAAGCAAGAATAATTAGCAAACATAAGAATCTGAGTAATTTTGATAAGTGGTGGCTAATCGACAAAGGACAACCAATGAACTGGCATAAGTGTCATGGGAGCCCTAAGTTCACTGATGGAGAAAAAGTTTGTATATCTGGTCTGATCCTACAAAAGACCTACTTTAGCACAAACTGAAAATGTAAATGCTGGCTGTGACAGAAAGGTGTCGCATATGGGGCTACCTAGGCACAGACCATCATGTGGTGTTATTTTTATGGATCAGGATTTCTTTGAAAAAGTACATATTTTGAAAATGTAAACTGTTTTACAATATTCACACAACAGACCTCTGAATTTGAGTGGCGTGATCTACTCAGCACAGGCTAAATAGTTTTTGCAACAGCTCTGTAAACTCTGTTGTCTTTAGACCCTACTCTTATCATTAATAAGAACCAGATTCCATAAACATTGGAGACAATAGTTGGCATTTGTGCTGAGGATGAGGTTGATGTAGTACCATATTATACCTCGAGGGATTGTTACACATGTAACTCGTGTTTTCATTGGGACTGTGAAAATAGGTGTTCTTGTTGAAGTTGAAAGACATGGGTTAAAATAGGTGTTCTTACTGAAGTTGAAGGTCTGGGGTTCAGACATGTAACCACAGTGAATATGTGTATTTATATTTATAAATTAACTATCAACAATCAGGGACATTGGAATTGATGGGCTGATTTACAGATTCAAAAATGTATTGAACTGAATTTAATTGATTCATTAATCCATTCATTTTCTGAACCGCTTAATCCTAATTAGGGTCGCAGGGAGGCGGGCACCCATCACAGCCAACTCCAAGCGAGGGTGCGGTACACCCTGGACAGCTCGCCAGGCCATTGCAGGGCCGACACTCACACAAGCATTCATACTCACACCTAGGGGCAATTTGGAACAGCCAATTAATCTACTGTGCATGTTTTTGAGTGTGGGAGGAAACCGGAGTACCCAGAGGAATTGCAAACTCCACACAGAAATGCCCAGGCTTGGAATCGAACCCAGGCCTTCTTGCTGTGTGCTGACCACTACGCCACCGAGCTGCCTGATTCCTGAATTGATCACATAAATGTTTCCTCTAAAGACAGAAGCTGTGTAAAGTGATGACAAAACAACTGAAGCCAGTTTAGATTGTTCAGATTTTGTCATTTATGACAGGTGACCTAATAAACGTGTTAAACGCCTAAAAGTTGTGAATGAATCTCCACACAGATAATAACTTGAACTGAGGATTTACCCTCAGCTGTCTGGAATGTATTTATTTTTGGTATGAATCATGTATTCTACCGCTAATGTTTTATTAGGTAGGCATTACTGATTATGGTAATTTATATGTAAATATTAAAAGGGGTAAAAGGGGTCTCGAATCTGTGAGATTTTTTGTTATTGTTGTTTAATATTTATTTTACATTTTTATATCATTATTTTGCATATATAATGTTGTTATTACGTTATAATAATCGCTGAACTGAGAATAAACGCATGCTCTCAGAATTCTGTCTAAACATTTTAAATGGTTACTATTGTACATTGATGTACATAGTATTAGTGAATATTTGTATGTAGTCTTGAACTTTTACTGACTGTAAATGAGATGTGACTTTGCATCCATATATAGACCAGATAGAAGTATAAATCATACTGATTAAAGACTTTTGCATACTGTGACACCATATACATAACATGGCCTGAGCTGATGATGTATAGGCTAATAAGTGACTCTGGTTATTTAATTGGTTAGCATAGCTAATTATTAGTCAGCTAATGCTTTGCCTTGTGAGACAAAGTGAAAAAGAGACATTTTTGATGTGGTTTGCATTTCTAAATTTTATTGTGCATAGAATAATAACAATGCATTAATCTAATAACTTACATAACAGTAGTATACATGGCAAGCCTTGCCAAGGATAACAAGCAGGAAAATGGTAAATCTGACATTGAATTTATACTTGGCAATGCATAGATAGCTCATTATAATATAAAGAAATCCAGCTGCTTTACTAACTTACAGAAAACAGGCCACATTATCAACTTTAAATATTTTGGAGTCAAATATCAGCTGTAAACAGGAGCAACAATAAGAACAACAGCCTTATAGAAATATTATATGCAAAAAAATTACATTAAACGAACCACTTATAATTGGTATATGTTACTTCTTCACCTAGCTAAAATAGAATATACTTTTTCCTTTATCCAGCTGTGGAATTATTCTGGGGAAAACAAACAAACAAAGAAACAAACAAATAAACATTATCAAAGCATTACAGTTTAGTTTTGATTGTATTTGCATGAAATTAATTTTGAGTTCTAATTCCCCATAAAATTTATCATCACATTTCACTGTAAATATTCTGGAAAAATGTAAATATAATTAACTACCCAAATAAAAATAATATTTTGTGGTTACTAAATTACCACAACAAAACTCCCACAAATACAACAACACCGTCTATTTGAAACTCTACAAAAATGACACTTGACCAAGTCAAAATATCTTATATATAGTATTTCATCCAGGTTTGTCTACTGCCTTTTATAAAATTGTAATGTTTGTTTGGGGCAGCAATGTCATTTGAAATTAATTTCTGTTATGAAATTACACACAAAATATATTTAAATTACTAATGTAGACACTGTTGAATGAATGAATGAATGAATGAATGAATGAATGAATAAATGCTTATTTTGAATATGTAAAATATGTAGTGGTCAGTGCTTAACAGTGCTTATAGATAGTAAAAACAATGACAAAATAAATCACCTAGCTAATTAAATAAAATGAAAGAAAAGAAAAGACAATAATAATAGTCATCATTCTTCTTATGCGTAAGAATAATGAAAGTAATTATAGTAATATATTAATAATGATAATGAAAAGTATGAAGCAAATTAAATTGTTAAGTGTACCATTTTTGAAAAGGAGTGGGACAAGAATAATCTTATTTAATCCCACTTCGTACCTGCCCATTCAGAACTTGATTGTAATGTACCTGCTTCCCTGTTAATCTCATTTGTGCACACCTCAGACCTCAAAACATGTTCGAATGTACCAATATTTATTTACAAGAAAAAGAGAACAAGACCTAACAAAAAATAAATAAAAACTAATATAGAATACTTTATACCATATACTAGAAATGAATTAATAAAGTAACCCATGTAATAAGTACAAGAATGTAAACTATAAGCTTGAAAACGTGTTTATTATGCAGCACCTCTTAATCCCTGTAACCCATGAAAATTATCTGAATGTTTCAAATGAATTCCCCCCATAAAATTGTACCCTCCTTCTCTATACCTGAATAGATTTTGAATATTTATCAGTAATATATTAATTTTGGTTTTGAACATTTTTGCACTGTTTTATACTTTACAAGATCAGTGGATTTTAAAAAATTTTCACTTTAAGAATAATGAGTTTGTGTGATCTCGAAACCTGCAATTATGAATAATTCATATTGCGCTTTTCTGGAGAATTAATAATGTATGCAACAAACGTTTGCAATTATTTCCCCAGACTTCCACACAAAAATTAAAATATGGTAAAACCAGTGAATAGTATAGAGTATAGTATGGTGTGACTTATGATCTAGAACAGGGGTCAATAACATTTTTTGCACCAGGGACCAGTTTTATGTATGAAAATGTTTCCGCGGACCGGTCAGACTAATTTTTTTCAAGGGCTAGCTTGCGTTTAATTTAAAATTACAATTGTGGTTTGCTAATGTGTGAAATGATGCAAAAGAGTCAAGTGCGGAAGTAAGGCGAAGGCGGAAACAGTCGTTTTTCAAAATAAGATCCGGAAGGTCTAATAAAAAAATTATAATTTGTACCATGAAATATTTTGTTTGCAGACGGG
Source organism: Euristhmus nudiceps (assembly GCA_030068295.1). NCBI lineage: Eukaryota > Metazoa > Chordata > Actinopteri > Siluriformes > Plotosidae > Euristhmus > Euristhmus nudiceps. The sequence continues at coordinate 24,631,270 of JAQNCB010000006.1, read as the reverse complement.
TATCAAATGGTCCACGGACCATTTTAATACTGAAATGCACCTTGATAGTTTACTCTGTATATATTTAAGATGTGATTTCCAGTTGATTCTATCATCTATACATAGCCCGAGAAATTTGTTTTCATGAACTTGTTCAATTTCAACCCAATCTATTTTTATCTGAACATGTACATTCATTCTGTAACTATCAAATAGCATTATTTTTTTACTCTAAGTTAATGATAATTTATTTATATGGACCACATCTTTAATTTGCTCATTTTTGCTCATTTATTCGGTGACAACCTGCAGTAGTTTCTGTAAATTTTCTCCAGAAAAAAAATATACTTGTATCATCTGCAAACAACACTAATTCTATTAACTTTAAAATCTTGCATATGTCATTTATAAATCCATGGTAGTGGCACCCCCTAGCATTTGATGGGGTTAAAAAAAATCAAAGGTCCCATTTAGTTCAGACAAGTGCTCCATCTATCAATCCTGAAAAAGATTTCAAGTTTCTTCCAGCGAAGACTTGTGAAATGACTTTTAATCTCTGAAAAATGTTTTTGATGAAGGATGCACGTTGTCACATTCGCACTCTTTAGCACGCCGGATGGACACAATGCCTGAGTTTATTGCTCTAAAGAAATAGCTTTTGACTGACAGGGTCAAAATGAAACTGTTGTCCATTTTCAGGGAAAATCTATTCACATGCTTAGTCAGAAAATTGTTTGTTCAGAATTGAGGTCAGAAATTTTTTCAGACATTTTACTCACACATGTAAGAAAGACTGTGGTTGTGTGAGAGAAGATTTTTCTTATTTCCCTCAGGATTTATTCATTATTGACACAAAGCAATTCCGTAAAAATCAAGGGCTGTGCCACTACCATGGATTTACATGAATATGATAAATAATTTTGCGCACAGCACTGATTCCTGAGGAACACCACAATCAATATCCAAACCCTCTGAACAGGAATGACCAAACCTCACAAATTGCTTGCTCTTAGTTAAAAAACGTTTTACCCAATTTACTACCATTCCCTGATACCATACCTCACTATTTTATGCATTAATATGTCATGGACTCCCCCAGTGCAGCTAACTGGGTTATCAAAGGCCAGCCATGTCTCTCAATGTCTATGGTGAGAGGACTATGAAAGAACCATTGCTGACTTTCATAAAGAGTAGGCTGCATAGCCATCAGCATGTTTCTGCCGTGCAATGGCCTGCTGAGCTGTACAAGGTGTACGCTTCCCTCACCAAAAGTGGGCTGAGACGGGCCCCAGTCTCCCCGT
>JAQNCB010000006.1:24463282-24474668 GCA_030068295.1 Euristhmus nudiceps | reverse complement strand
ATCCGCCATTAACTCCTAAAATGAATGCACGCTTTGTTCATAAATCGTATCACCAATCAATGACGTTCTCTGGCATGAATTTCAGCTGTTTTTTAAGGAAATATTTCGGATTCTTCGGGAAGCGCTAAAAACATGTGTCTCATTCCATGTCCTACACCAGGGGTTCAGGCATGTGATTTTTTTTTTTTTGTGCTCTTTACAGAGATTGACCAATCAACTGCCTGAAGACTTGAGCCGTCAGGTGTGTTGCTTCTTGGTTGAAACAAAAACCTGCAGCCACACAGCCCTTTTGGGAATGAGTTTGACACCCCTGTACTCCACGCACAAAACCGCACTACTGCACATATCCTGTATGACAAGATGGCGTCAAAAAAATAAATAAATAAAATGAACAGTTTTACCGACCTACCAACCCAAAATTATTCTGCAAGGTTACCGGAACAGTTTTTTTTTTTTTTTTTTGCCTAATCAGGGGACTGTGAGCATGGCACGGTCATGGGATAACTCAGCTCACATGCTCTGTAGTTTGTTATCTGGATGACGATCATGTTGCTCACTCATGCAGGTTGGGATGTAATTTTTTGAGAATTTTAAAAAACAGAGTGGCAGTTGGCATTGAATCAGCAATATGCCTCATATTTTCGGGTTTAAACATTCATTAAAATTATAAATAAAAATAAAGAGGGGACTTATGAACAACTTTAGTCAATCTAAACATTCAATCTTTTGAAAAGTGCTCCCTTGAACCTCAAGGACAGCTTTCATGGTATCTGTGGATGAGCTGCCCATTCTTCTCGGCCAAAAGCCTCAAGCTGCTTTAAATTCTCGGGCTGTCGTTATCAACAGCCTTACATAACTTCACAATTTCATTAAGGTCTCCTTATGGGCACACAGTTGTTTAGTCTCATTCCTGTGAGTTTTCATCACATTTTCATGTACTAATGATCAAACTTTTTCTATTATTCCTAGCCGTGAAGCATGATTATTTTTTCCCCCTATTTTCTCCCTAATTTCAGTCGTATCCAATTCCCACCCATCAGGTATTGCCTTCCCTATCATACGACCTCCACCGACCAGGGAGGGCCGAAAGCATGCACACGCCCCTCCATGATATGCGATTTCGAACTGCTGAGCAATGGGTATTTTGGGGCGGTCTAACACACTTGGAGTGAAAACGCCCCCCCACCTCATACGAATGAGCTCACAGATGCCCATGATTGGCTGGCAATCGCTATGAGTGACAGGGAAGTGAGCGTGTGCCGTTCCTCCCTCCCCGCGAGTGTTCGGCCAATTAGCTCCCAAGGACTCCCAGCCCCGAACGCTAGCCAATTTCTACTGTCTATTTGTCTTAAATCTAATTCATATTTAACTAATATCCAATCACATAATCACATGTCAGTCAAGTCTTCTGACATGGCTGTTTAAGAAATGAAAAACTGTGTCAGTAAGGGTTCAAAGAGCTGTTGCCAGCCGAAACATATAAGTCACTTCATTTATTATCCAAAGGACTGTATTTGTTTATCTAAACCCAATATGGGTGGCTTATCTTTTGGTCCTTTTACTTGATTTTACTTTCAATGCTTGCCATCTCATCAGTCATATGTCATCACATTAGTATTGATAATATTTTCAAATATATAGTAATGTTTTAAAATTCTATTTAACTCCCATGATACATTATAATATATCTTGACATACAGACCATTCATTCATTCATTCATTTTCTGAACCACTTAATCCTAATTCGGGTCACGGGGAGGCTGGTGCCCATCTCAGCCGACTCTGAGCAAGGACAGAGTACACCCTGGACAGCTTGCCAAGCCATCATAGACATACAGACCATCATGCACTTAACATGCAGATGTTATTGTAAGGCATTTAGGACAAATGACCCTATACAGGTCTGAAATAGATTTACTGCATATGCAACACATTATGCTGACGTTTTATTTTGTCACATGTCGTATATGCTACCGAGTTAAATTCTGCAAACAATCTGACATTTTCTATTGTGATCACGTTTGCATTGTAATACATAATGACATTTTGGTGTGTTGTGTAATTGGCCTAAAGTGTGCAAATTACTACTTAGACAATAATTTAATCAAGTCATGCTTCGATGAGATTGTCTCTTCACAAAGCATGTCCTAATGTAATCTCATATTACCCTTTGAACTTAAAGCACTGAATCACTAAGTGCAGCTCACAGTATTTCTGTAAGTAGATAAATAAATAAATAACAAAAAAAGGTGCTTAGTGTTTGGATTACAAAGAAATTTGATAATGGCAGCAACACAGATTGGCCAGTACTTCCTGCTCACGGACTGCAAAAATTGATTTAATTCTCAGGTTGCCATTTCAATTAGATACAGTAGTACAGGATCTCCGAGGACCTGGCAAAGCTACATTCTCTCGCTGCCTTCTGTCCAACCCTGAAAGCATGATATGTGGTCCCAGACAGAAAATGATATCGATTTATGAATTAAGAAATCCAAGAGTCAAAATAATGGCCAGATTGCTTTCTAATTGGCCTATAGGTTCAATCAATGATAAGTACTATACATACACGTTTTTTTACACAGTTTCAGGTCTATATTCAGGATAAAGAATGGAATCGCAGGGAATAAATAATACACTCAGTCATCACTGCTGCACTTGGTACATGATAGCAATATTACCAACACATTCCATACTTTGATGGTGTTGCTGGAGAACTGAGAATAGTGTACAAACCAAATATCTGTTGAATAGTGGGCCGTTCCCTCAAAGGTACTAAAAACCAACAGGATATAAAAATACAGTCAGTAAAAAAAATGCCTACCTTATAATTTGGTTTATTAATAAATGAAAGTGATAATTATGGCTATATTAATTGCTTGTCCAATATCACTGAAGATTATCAATATTAAACAAACAGATAATTAAGACAGCTCGCTCTATTAAATAAATATGGATTTAATGATACAAGGGTAGCACAGTAAATATTTCTCCTGATCCACTTCTGATTATTGTAGGAGGCTGAAACTGCACATGTATGGGGCGGGATGGTGGTGTAGTGGTTAACACATTCGCCTCACAGGAAGGATTCCCAGCCTGGGCGTTTCTGTGTGGAGTTTGCATGTTCTCTCTGTGCTTGCGTGGGTTTCCTCTGGGTACTCCGGTTTCCTCCCACTGTCCAAAAACATGCACAGTAAGCGAATTGGCTGTTCCAAATCTCCTTGAGGTGTGATGGACCCTGTAAATGGGACTTTGTTTCCCGTTGGTGTACCAATAAATAAATAAATGGATACTATTACGCATTGCTATTAGTCGCATAATTATTTGCATAACAGGTGCTTAGGTGGAGTAAGGTGTGACATGGAGCCAGTTGTATGCAGATCGGTCATTGAATTCCTGTACTTGAGAGGGTGCACAACGCAAGAGACATTTAATGAAATGAAAAAGACTTAGGGGAAAAATGCCTCATCATATGGTTGGGCAGCAGTGGCAACTACTCCCATTCCCAGGTGACCAGAGACTGCCTTCGAAGACACCATCTGGCATGTGGAGCCACCATTTTTTTAGGATCTCCACATAGCGGTTGGCCAACAAGCCCAAAATGTCAAGATCAGTGGGTAATGTGTTGAAAAACCATTCATGACTGTTTGCACATATAGAGGTTGTCTTCAAGCCTCTTTTGGCCATGTGCCAGGAAAATCAGGAGGCGTTCTTCAACAGACTAATCACACAGGTCGAAATGTCGGTCCATCACTATGATCCTGAGACAAAATTCCCGTCCGAACATTGAAGCATTTTGACTTCCAACCTCCAACGAAGAATGTTCACGGTCTTTTGGGACCAGTAAGAAGTAGTGATGATGGACTTCCTTGCGAGGGGTACCACAATTATCAGGACACACTATGCTTCACTGTTGTAGAAATTGCACAACACCATCAAAACTGAGAGGCATGGTATGCCGACCAAAGGTGTTTGTCTCCTGCAAGACAATGCCTTAGCTCCCAAAACACAGATAGATGCACGATCCTGCAGATATTAAATCCTCCCTCACTCCCCTTATTCTCTTAACCTCACACCATATGACTTCCACCCCTTTCCAACTATGATGTCATTTTTAAAGGGCAAGTATATCCAAGTACACGTCATGGTTTCGGATGCAACCTGTAGACTTATATAAGAGATGTATGTGCCTTTTGGTGGTACCTATGTAGAGACAGATTAAACACTGTGCTGTTTCATTCCTGTTAGTTAATCTGAAATGAGTCAGGGGAAATCTTTAATGAACACTCCTCGCACCTTTTTAATAACTGAAGCTTAACCAGAGCATTGATTGCACAACATTCAGTTGATGTCCTCATTCATTCATTCATTTTCTGAACCGCTTAATACAAATTAGGATCGCAGGAAGTCTGGCACCCATCTCAGCCGACTCTGGCCAGGTTTAGAGTACACCCTGAAGAGCTAAAGGAGGTGGCTTGGGAGAGGGACATCTGGACCTCAGTGCTTAGGCTGCTGCGCCTGCGATCTTACCGCAGATTGAGCAGAAGAAAATAAAGATGAGGATACCTGGAGGATGACCCATTCTTTATTCTTGGTGGCTTTAATGCGCAGACCACAAGACATGGCCTTCGTGCCTTGGCCAGCACTGCACTGGAAACTACGACTTTTTTCTTTCGGCTTCTCCCCTCAGGGGTTGCCACAGCGAATCATCTGTTTCCATCCAAACCTGTCCGCCGAATCCTCTTGTCTCACACCCATGAAAGAAAACGAACAGACACTGTTGGATCTATGATCCTACCACAATCTCTGCATCACAAGTTCCTTCTTTAAGTGCAAACCACAACATAAAGTGACCATTGAGCACCTCTGGCATCAGGGGACATGTTCTAAACAGCATACTCCTTCCCGGAATATATCACCGTGCTGACTAGGACACCAATGCCCTCGTTAGCAGTATAGTATGACTGTGAAGATGACTTTTCACTACTAGTGATATAAACTCTTTTCCCATAATTATTAAGAACTTACTGTTGTGGTATAATTAACTGGACTACATGTTGGACTATAATAAAAATTCTGCAGAACGCACCAGATGATTCCAATCATGTCATGGAATGCAGTTCATGGAATGTTATGAAAGACAGCATTAACGACATACCCATGACCACATTAAGCAAGAAGGGAAATTCCATTTAAAATGGCATGGCTATGCTCAAAAACTAAGATGAGGACTGTTCTGTTTGTGTTGAGTGCTGAGATGCTTTTTGTGGACAAATTGGCCTTCATGGCCCACAGAGTGGCAACTCTTGAAAGATTGAGTGACTGCTTGGACAATGCATGCAAGCAATTCAGACGCACCATAAGGCTGGAGAAAACCTGCATTTCTGACAACTTTACCTACTTAGTGACCACAAGTACCAAGATTGACACTTGACGGTGAACTTGATAGCATACATAACATTACACAAGCAGTAACTCCAGCTCAAAATTGAACAGAGAACCTTGCAGCTGTGACATGGAAAAACTGAAAGCCACTGGATTGCTGTTCTCACCACTGTGATTTATTATTTAATTTGTTTGTGTTTATTTGTTAAGTGTATGTATGTATGTAACATTTGTGTCCACTTGGCTAATAAGTATTACATCACACAAACAAGAAACTTTTATTTGTATCAGACATCAGTTCATTAAAACTCTTGGGATGTTTGATGGGATGAAATGGAGGAAAAGAATAGAATGCCATTGTATCTGCAGTGACTGTAACTAATTTTAGTAGCTGACAATGATTAAGTGATTCCTACTGGTATATCAACTTTTAGATCCTCAAGTTTTATATGAGGAAATGGGCAAATTCCATGTTTTACAACCCCAGTTCCAAAAAAGTTGGGACATTTTTTTTTTTTTAACAGCAGTCTTTCAACTTCTGCAAACTGTTTTCAATTGGTAAAATGTCTGGATTATGGACAGGCCAGTTCTGCACCCAGAATCTTTTGCTGTTATGATAGATACAGTATGTGATTTAGCATCGTCTTGTTGAAATATGCATGACTTTTACTGAAAAAAGTTTATCTCCAATCTGTACATGCCTTTCAGAATTGATGGTGCATTTCCAGACGTGCAAGCTGCCAGTCCCCAAGGTATTATTGCACCTCCATACAATCAGAGATGCAAGCTAATAAAAGTGCAGTCTGAGGGCCCGAGGATTATGGGCAACTAATTCTGAATTTCAGCCTTGTACCTTGAAAACGAAAACAAAAACTTCAGATTCTACACGTGTTATTTTTTTTTACACATTTTATGCAATTTACACAGCATCCCAAAAAAAAATCAGGATCATACATTTGAATGTAGTCAGATGTCTCAGTGGAGGTGAGGAGACAGAATATCAGGCTGCTGTGGATTCATTCATCATGGTGTGATTGTGTGCTGTGGATTCATTCATGGTGTGAGCAGAATCATCTGCAGCTTAATATCACAATGAATTGTGTCAGGAAGGTGGAACTGAGAAGCCACCGGGTGAAGAGAGGTAAGATCTATTCGCACGACCATAGCAGACGAGACGAGCAGGTTGAAGAACAGAAGAACCTTTATTAAGGAAAACAAAAATAGTTAACCCTTCCTCAAACGGATGAAGCTCACAGACCGACAGACTGAACTGAAAAGAAAACCGACTGAATCATGCACAGCAAAACAATGGGTAGCAACGAAGGACAATCAAGGCAACGAATAACCACGAAATGAACCGGCAAATACAGATTCAAACAAGAGCTATAAATAGCCCCCCCTTAATTTAACCCAGCTGAAAGGAATAACTCTGAAGAGAGGAAGATTGTGCACCCCGGCAGTGCAAAGCACCCCAACAGCGCCCTCTGGTGGCGGGATTGTGCCACGCCATGACAGAACCCCCCCTCAAAGACCGCCACCTGCCGGTCTAAGGGTCAGACCTATGGAAAGAAAAAGGTAAAAAGACAGACAGAAAACACTTCACAAACAGTTCAAGGTCCCACTAAGGAAATCAAAGGGGCAGCCCAGCACACCGACCCAAGTCCCAACGTAAACCCCCATCCAAACATCACAAGTCCGTGCACATAAGTTGGAATACTTCCAACTTAAATTATTCAAGGGCTGGGATCCCCATACACCCCAACAAAAACCGACCGACCCACCAAAAGTCTCAGTATCTAGTCTGTGGAGCAAAAACAAAGGGGACGAGCAGAACACTCCCACTAGCCCAACCCCCGAAAACCCACACTGAGTCCCAGTGGGGGCTTGGGCTCTGGCCTGAAACACAGCGGCCTCTGCTTCACCATGTCTGGCGGTTCCTCTCTGACGAGGAGCCCGATGAGGAGCCGCCAGACGTGGTGAAGCAGCCCGACGTGTAGCCAGGGGAACAGCCAGCAGCAAGCCATCGCCAAAGCTTGGGGGCAGGCTCGCCCTGATGAACCCATGCGATGCTGTGCTGGCTTTTCCGGGGCTTACCCTGGGGCCCGTACGAGAGAGCCGATTTGCCCAGTGGCACAGACGAGGGTGCCGACTTGACCTTCGGTGCAGAAGAGGGCGCTGGCAGACCCTCTGGCACAGACGAGAGGGATGGCCTTGACCACCGGCACCGGCAAGAGGGCAGCCTTGACCGCTGGCACAGACGAGGGAGTGGGCTGGACCTCTGGCACAGACGAGGGGCGGGCTGGACCGCTGACACAGGCAGAGGCACAGGCGCTGATCCGGCGACAGACAGCGCAGGCAGTGGCCCGGGAATGGACGGCATGGGAATAGAACTGGCGACGGACGGGTCGGACAATGGCCCAGGAACGGACGGCACAGGAATAGACCCAGCAAAGGACGGCACGGGAATAGATCCGACGACAGACGGAGTAGGCAATGGTCCAGAAACGGATGGCGTGGGTGTTGGGCCGGGAACGGATGGCGTGGGCATGGGCCCGGCAACGGACAGAGCGGGCATGGGCCCGGCGATGGACAGTGCGGGAATAGACCCGGTGAAGGACGGAGCGGGCAATGGCCCAGGGACGGGTATGAGCGTGGATGCAGGCCCGGGGACGGGCGACGACGCAGGTGCTAGCCCCGTAATAGATGGGCGCAGGGGAACTGTCCCAGAGATGGATGGACGCGGAGGACTTGGCCCCAGGACGGATGGGCACGGGTCGACTGGCCCCGATACGGACTTGAGTGCGGGCGCAGGCCCGGGGACGGGTGACGATGCGGGCGCTGACCCGGTAATAGACGGGCGCAGGGGAACTGGCCCCAAGATGGACGGATGCGGGGGAACTGGTCCCGAGACAGACGGTCACGGGGTGACTGGACCCAAGATGGACTTGAGCACGGGCCCAGGCCCGGGGACAGGCAACGACACGGGCCCTGGCCTGACAACAGACAGTGGTCAGGGCACTAGCCCCGAGATGGACGTGAACGAGGGCAATGGGCCCGAGGCAGGTATGAGCGCAGGTGTAGGCCTGGGGATGGGCGACGATGAGGGCGCTGGCCCGGTAATAGACGGGCGCAGGGGAACTGGCCCCGAGACGGACGGACGCGGGGGAACTGGCCATGAGACGGACATGAGCGCGGATGCAGGCCTGGGGATGGGCGATTGACGTGGGCGCTGGTCCGACGACCGGCAGAGGCGGGAGCACAGGCCTCGAGCCGGATGGGCACAGGGGAATGGGGAATTGACCCCGAGCTGGCCCGGAGCGAGACCTCCGGCACAGTGCCGGGCCGGGGCGGAGCTGCCGATCCCACACTCGATGGGCGCGGAGCCACCGGCCCCGCGACAGACGAGAACAGGGGCGCCAGCAACCCACATGCACGAGCATGAGGATAATGGCCCCGAAATGGACAAGTACGAGGGCGCGGGTCTCGTGAGGGCTGGAAGCGGAGAGGCCGCTTCCGAAGCCGACCGGGACGAAGGCCCCTCTCTGAATACTGAGGCGTAGACGGATTCCCGCGAAACATACCTGGGCACCGGCTGCGGTTGACCCTTCACCGGGAGGCACGCCATCAGCTCCGCCAGGTCCGCTACAGCCGCGCTGAGTGCAGCGACTGCCGTGCCCAATGGTGTGGACGTCCTCTGTGGCCATTTCCGCAGCTCCTCCGTGGCTCGCACGAGGTCGGCTGGATCTGCTGCTGGCTGGTTCATTCTGTCAGGAAGGTGGAACTGAGTATCCAGCGCGTGAATATAAATAGTTCACCCTTCCTCAAACGGAGGAAGCTCACAGACTGAACTGAAACCGACTGAATCATGCACAGCAAAACAACGGGTAGCAACGAAGGACAATCAAGGCAACGGATAACCACGAAATGAACCAGCGAACACAGATTCAAACAAGAGCTATGCATAGCCCCCCTTTAATTTAACCCATCTGAAAGGAATAACTCTAAAGAGAGGAGGATTATGCACCCTGGCAGCGCAGGGCACCCCAACAGCGCCCTCTGGCGGCGGAATCGTGCCACGCCATGACAGAATTGATTGTGGATTTTAGGAGATCCAAAGCACCAGCAACCCCAGTTTCCATCCAGGGCATCAATGTAGAAATAGTGGAACATTAAAAAAAGGCTGGGGTTCATATTGACAATAAATTGGATTGCGTTAAAAACACAACAGCAATTTCCAACAAGGGCCAGAGCCGTCTCTATTTTTTGGAGGTGGCGAAGGTCGTTCAACATTTGCCAGACACTGCTCAGGACATTCTATAAGTCTGTTGTGGTCAACAGCATCCTCTATGCTGTTGCATGCTGGGGCAGTAGGCTGAGGGCTGCAGACGTCAACAGACTAAACAAACTGATCTGAGTGACGTGTGTGTGTGTGTGTGTGTGTGTGTGTGTGTGTGTTTGCATGCATATATCCCTATGTATAGATCGATATATATATATATATATATATATTTTTTTTTTATTTTATTTATTTTTTTTTTATTCTTATGTTCAGCTGCATAGCATTTGGGCAGATCATCATGAAAGTCATCCAGTAAAACAGCATCACAGATTACTCTAGATACATTCAGAGGACTCCCACTGACTCTTCATGAAGATGGTGGCAGGTGCCATCTGCTGTAAAAGTTTCATGATTCCTGAAAAAATGAAATGGACTCCAATGATGCCGACTCCAATTTCAGCCTTATCTGTGCAGCTTTACACTTTGGCTGTTTTCTAACAATAGCATGGCTGTTTTTCATTCTGTCCACACTTGCCTTTGATGGCGGAAGCATCACAGCAGAGTTCAACCTCATTCTTTGCATCTTTGTTTCTTGGACTATAGGGTTTGGATATCTGTCTGAGTAAAGAAAGCAAGGTAAAGAGCAGCTAGAAAATAATGAATGAAACAAATCTACCAAAAGAAGTAAAAATTTTAAGAGCTTGGGACAAATCTGTTAAAAATTGACAACATTCGTCTCTGAAGTTACAGTTTATCTATTCAGAACATATTCATTCCTTCATGTTCTGATCAGATACAGTAATCAAAAGAGTTAGATATTAAAGATGATAATACAGTGCACAGGAATCTTTGTTCTCCTCCAGTAATGACATGTTACTGCCAGATAAAATCTGAAGTGAAAGTAGGGGAAATTACTTAAAGTGGTTTCATTTTGCAAGGCTTAAAGATTCTAGGAAAGTTGATGGATGAAAAGAAGACATAGCTTTTGATTCTGAATCACAATAACAAAATGTGAAGAACATCAGAGGAGGTTTGGCGAATCTGCCACATCTTTTGTTGCTGCTAATCATCAAACGCCTCGACAGACGCTCATCAAAAACACAGTCAAGTGCTTCAGTTCTCCTATGACAGTTTGATTATCACCACAGACACAATCATGATCACTCAACATTTTCGAGGAAGAAAGGAGAAGCTTGATACTGAAGAACAGCAATGGCTCACCACAATCCCCTCCATAAGAAACTCGCTTCACCTCACAAAAATCTGTCCGTTTAAAAAGATTAGAATCATTTTTTGCTACAAGAACAATAAAAAAATTCTGATATACAGTACAGTATATTTGTTTTGAACTCTGACTGTGGACTAATCTGAGATAATTTGATGTTCTACAATTCAAAATTAAATTTCACCTTCAATTGTTCGGTCTCATAGCAACTACTGATTCTCTTTCATGAGACAGACTAGTATGTGGAGAGAACGACAGTGCCTCGATGATTTACAAGGAAACAAAATATTGTACAGACATACTAGAAAAAAAATTAACATTCTCATTCCTTGTCGTTTTTTGAACCATGTTATCATTCTGAATTTCCCTCTTGGATTAATTAATCCATTCATTTTCCAAACTGCTTATTCCTAATTAGGGTCGTTAATAAAGTATCTATCTATCTATCTATCTATCTATCTATCTATCTATCTATCTATCTATCTATCTATCTATCTATC
>JAQNCB010000006.1:24195614-24206118 GCA_030068295.1 Euristhmus nudiceps | reverse complement strand
TCGGTGTCCCCTTATGGACTTCATAGTTACAGGTTTTTTGCTTGTTTTTTTTTTTTGTTTGTTTTTTTTTTTTTTTTGGAATACAGTTTGATGAGAAAGTTTGCTGAAAGCTTTTGACCCTGGTGTATCTGAAGCTGCGAGAGTGTTTTCTGAATGATAGTGTCTTTTATTCTCAACTATCCATCTTTTATTGTGAACATGGCAACAACTTATAAAAAAAGAACTTTGATTTAATTTCTTTCTACACAATATAGGGAATATTTGCTTCAGTGAACATCCAGCAGCTATTTTCTCTCCACTGATATCAGCCAAGGCCTTGATTGGAGCATAAACCAATCCCAACTGCAAGAGATAACTATGCAAATGCACAGCCACTCTGAAATTTAGACATTAATCAATAGTAGTACACTCGAGAGCTCAACCTACCACAGACAAGACAAGCATATTCTGCTTGGTACCATGGCAACAATGCCTTCTTTTCAGATATTTCTTTTTTTCTCTTCTCCACTTCAATAGATTTCCATTAAGATGACTTCCATTATGGTGTCCATTAAAACAGACTGTATGCAGCGGATCAAAGCAGATCAAGATGTACAGAGACGGAGTGCCTCTCGTTACAGCTCAGCAGCCCTCACGGACAACCGTCTTCCAATCTCCTTATAGATTTCTCCCTCACTTTCTCTCTCTCATGCTGCCTTTTTATTTACATTTGTCTAGCAGCTTGGAATTATTTACGATGATTATATATGTATGCAATAATGCATACATAATGCATGGTGTTACTTCCTGTTTGTCTGGAAAACAGCATGCACATCTGGTCTGAGTAATCATGAGTGCGTACCATAGGACTGTTAGTTTGAGTGACAGGTAAAATTTACTCACCGATAATCAAATAAACATAGTCTGTGATTCTTATAAATCGCCATAAATCATTCATTCATTCATCCAAACCACTTATTTCCAAGTAGGCAAAGGCCTGGAACAGCTCACCAGTCCATCGCAGAGTAACACACACAAATGTGGAACAACTAATTAGCATAATGGCGTATTTTTGGAGAGAAGGAAAACCCATGTAAGCACGGGGTAAACATGCTAACTCCACACAGAGACGTCCTCGCCAAGCTTGGAACGCGAACCCAGGATCTGCTTGCTGCCAGATGGACCACCATAGTTCTTACCTCTGTGTCCTCATGCGCCTCCCATCCCATGAATCAGTATAAAAAAAAATTAAGGTGGCTCCTGAGAGGCGCTTAGACAAGGTACGTGATTATTAACCCAGAGATCGCGAGTTTGAATCCGGTTTAATGCACAGCCGTCCGTGGCCAGTCGACCATGGGAGCTATTTGGCCAAGTTCTCACGGGAGGGAGGGACGGCATATGCTCATTTGCATGTCACTCACAGTGATTGATAGCCAATCATGGGCTGTGAGCTCATTCGTACGAGGGGGCGAATAGCGCTTTCCCTCCAATTGTGTTAGACCAGAGGTCCCCAACCACTGAGCCGCAGACCCGTACTGGTCCATGGGTCATTTGATACCGGGCTGTCACAAAGGCTGAATAAAAAAAATTTTTAGTAATTATCGGGGTCGGAAAGATCTTTTATTTTGAAAACCGCTCGCCTTGGTCACTTGATACGATACGGTACATCAAAAATAAACACACAAGCTGTGTAACGGAGCTAAAATATAAGATTTGGGATTCCACTTGCCACTTATTTTATTACTGATGGTGAAACGCATCTATTTCACCTTTACTGGACACACCGTTGAGGATTAGGGTCGTGCACGCCAACGATACCTAGTTTTGCCACAATGTCTTCCTGGTCGGTGCACATGATTTCAACTCTGTGATTAAACTGAATTATTTATCTTAATTTTATATAAAAACGGGTGTTTCTTTTATCTTTTGTAAAACTTAAGTTCCTTATTGGTTGAGCCCATCCTTTTGTGTTTCTAATTAATTCTTTGCAATGTGACAAGCACAAAAAGTGTCAGGTTAATTGATGCACTTTTTTTTTTATTTTATATTCTCAGTGCGAGTGGATGAACCCGAGGCTGACTGTGTGGATATTCTTTTGCCAGATCACAGAATAAACGGCGAGTGCCAACAGTGAGACGGTTTTTCTCATCAGTAATACAAAACGGAAGAGCGTACAGAGCCACTACACGAGAAAAATAGTAAACACAAATGTATTTGGAGAGTTTCCCACTAATTCAATGGGATGGTGAATTGTACTTTTACTTTGTTTTTTTTCTATACCGGTCCGTGAAAACATCGTTTAACATTAAGCCAGTCTGTGGCACAAAAAAGGTTGGGTTACATCGCCCACAAAGGCGTATGTGCCGCACCTCGAAATGTGCTGGGTGGCTAGCATTGCGTGTCCCAGAGGGGGCGTGTGCATGCTTTCGGCTATCCCTGGTTGGTGGTGGTTGTGTGGTAGGGAAGGTAATACCTGATGGGTGGGAAAAATAAATAAATAAATAAGGTAGCAGGTTTTAGACTAAGTGTTTTATTATGGCACAAGCTTTCGTATATGTATGCCTCATCATGTCAGGTTAATATATGAATCTGTATGAATCAGCTAATTATTTTTCAAGACACCTTCATGCTGTGGCAATCTAATTTATAGAAACAAGAAGTCATAGTAGAGAACAGCTCTTATTTACATCCTTAAGGTCCCTAGAATATATTTATGTCAACGTAAACCACACTGCCATCGTAAATCACTGAGCTGGCTTTTGAAGAAGAGCAAAGCCGGGTGCATATAATAAGTGTTAAGTTGTGACCTTGCACCATCCTGACCTGATGCGGTGATAACGTGCCTCCAAAGGATTTGATGTAAAGCTGCAGCAGGCTTAGTAAGGAGATCTGAGTGTTCAGTTCTTCACTACATCAATGAACTGAGTATTTTGCATGGATACACAGACAATGGCTTCATTCCCACTCAAAGCAAAAAACAAAAGAACACTTTCCATGATCTGATTTCTCATGTGAGAAAACAATGCAAGAGTTCCAGAAAAAGAACAGCCATTCAATGAAACATTTCCTTTTCACATATATACATAAACACAAATCCCTTTTTCTATGGGTTTATTAATGAATAAGTTGAACGCACTCACTGGCCACTATATTAGGAACACTTGTACAACGCGTTCACTCATCTCATTCGTTTGCAGAGCCGCTTAATCCTACTTGGGTCATGGGGAGGCTGGTTCCTATCTCAGCCGACACACAATGTTTCATACTTCCACTCACACCGGGTTGCAATCTGAAACGGCTAGTTAGTCTACTGAGCATGTACCTTGTACCGTGCCATCAGTGGTAGAACTGATTCATGCAAACATCCAATTGTGTGGCAGCAGAGCAATGCATTAAAATCAGACGCCAACAGAAAAGAGAATAAAATGGTCAGTTATTTTGACTGAGGCATGGGTTGTTAGTGCCAGACAGATCACTTGAATATTTCAGCTTCTAGACTGGTGCAAAAAAAAAAAAAAAAGAAAGAAAAGAAAAGAAAGCCAAACAATCGCCGATCCCAGGACTCGAACCAGGAACTTTCTTCATTGAAGTGAAAGTGCTAACCACTACACCACCATGCCATGTCCCTCAGGAACCATACAGATAATTTATGTTGTGTCTGTTGTGGCATGCAAATAAGAATTGAAAGGTCTTGTGTACACTGTACTTTGTGTACATAGCAATAAAACCTGAAACCTGAGCTTGACTTGCTGTCTGAGGGCGGAGTTTCTTATCTGTGCCCACATGGATTTTGCAGGTCTCTTCCAGCCTAATAAATACTGCCAGGAGGTGTAGTGCTTATTCTGTATTTTTACTAGCTGTGAATGGATATATCCATGGTACATGCAATAGAATGACATCCCATAAGATGCATGCCTGCCTCATGCCCACTGCTCTGGGTAGGGGCTCTGAATGTAACATCTGTTTTAAAGGTAATTACACGGCTGGTGCAATGGTTACGGTGCTGGGCTCATGATTTGACAGTCAACTACACAGACTTTTCTGCCGTTTTTCCTCGACCCCGAAAGTCTCACAGAACTTTTAGTTGGAGGAGCAGCAGCTCTCTATGGGCTGTGCAGGAGACGCAGACGGGGTAGAAGAGCCGGCGCGCTCGTAAAGATGACGCAGCGAGGACTTCGTACTGCACTCCCGTCTATACATCTGGCAAACGTCCGCTCTCTTGCCAACAAGATGGACAAACTGCTGCTCCTCAACAGAAGGAATTCGGACTTTAGCAGATCCGCTGCCCTGTGCTTCACTGAGACCTGGCTCAGTGAACACATCCCGGACACCGTATTACTTCTGCCAGGCTTTCAACTTCTCCGAGTGGACCGTGTAACGGAGCTGACAGGGAAGAGGAGAGGAGGCGGAATCTGCTTCTACATCAATGAAGGTTGGTGCACAGATGTCACAGTGTTGAAGAAATCATGCAACCCTCACTTGGAGACCATAATCATAAACTGTAAACCATTTTATTCACAGAGAGAATTCTCCTCGTTTATCCTGGTTGGTGTTAACATCCCACCTCAGGCCTGTGTCAGTAAGGCTTTACAACACCTGGCTGACCAGATTACAGACAAGGAGTATAAATATCCAGACTCTCTGCTCATTGTTCTTGGGGACTTTAACAGAGCAAACCTCTGCCGTGAACTGCCTAAATACAGACAGCATAAGTGTCCCACCAGGGATGCTAACACACTGGACTACTGCTACACAACATTAAAGGACGCACATCGCTCTGTCCCCATGCAGCCTTGGGGCTCTCTGATCACTGCATGGTTCATCCTCTTCCAACTTACAGGCAAAAATCTGTTAAGCCTGTATTGAAGACCGTGAAAAAGATGGACCACTGAGGCAAAGCAGGAACTACAGGCCTGCTTTGACTGCACTAATTGGAGTATTTCTGAAGCTGCAGCTACAGACCTGGATGAACTTGCTGACACTGTGACATCTTACACCAGCTTTTGTGAGGACTTGTGTGTGCAGACTAAAACCTTCTGCACATATAACAACAATAAAGCCTGGTTCACTGCAAAACTCAGACAGCTTCGTCAGGCCAAGGAGGAGGCCTACAGAAGTGGGGCCAGGGTCCTGTACAACCAGGCCAGAAACACACTAACAAAGGAGATCAGAGTAGCAAAGAGGTACTAAACTGAAAAACAGGTTTTAGCCAATGACCCGGTGTCAGTGTGGAAAAGTCTACAAGACATCACAAGCTACAGGAGACCATCCCCCTTCTCTCCAGTGAACCAACAACTGGCTGATGAACTGAATGTGTTCTAATGCAGGGTTGAGAAGCCAACATTCACACCCATCACTCGCTCTGACCCTGACATCAGTCAACCTTCAACACCTCCTGCCCCACCCCCACCTCTACCCACTGACCTCCCCAACATCTTTGAGGATCTGTGTAGAGGATGTGTGTCAGCTCTTCAAGAAACAGAAGAGCAGGAAGGCCCCAAGCCCAGACGGCGTATCACCCTCCTGTCTGAAGGTCTGCGCTGACCAGCTGGCCCCCCATCTTCACTAGGATTTTCAACAGATCACTGGAGTTGTGTGAAGTCTCCTCCTGCTTCAAACACTCCATAATTATCCCAGTTCCTAAGAAATCCTCCATCTCAGGACTGAATGACTTTAGGCCTGTCGCCCTGACGTCTGTAGTCATGAAAACATTTGAGAAGCTGGTGTTGACCCACCTGAAGGACATCACAGGACCCCTGCTGGACCGCCTACAGTTCGCCTATCGAACAAACAGGTCAGTGGAGGATGCAGTCAACATGGGACTGCACTACATCCTCCAACATCTGGACTCCCCAGGGACTTATGCTAGGATCCTGTTCGTGGACTTCAGCTCGGCATTCAACACCATCATCCCAGAAGTCCTCCATACCAAACTGACCCAGCTCACTGTCCCAGCCTCCACCTATCAGTGGATCACAAACTTCCTGACAGACAGGAGGCAGCAGGTGAGTCTGGGGAACATCACATCCAGCATCCGGGCACTCAGTACTGGCGCCCCCAGGGATGTGTGCTCTCCCCACTGCTCTTCTCCCTCAATACCGACGACTGCACCTCTACAGTCCCACCTGTTAAACTCCTGAAGTTTGCAGATGACACAACGGTCATCTGTCTCATCAGAGACAGTGATGAGTCTGAGTACAGACAGGAGGCTGAACAGCTGGTCCTCTGGTACAGTCACAACAACCTGGAGCTGAACCCCCCTCAAGACTGTGGAGATGACCGTGGACTTCAGGAGGAGCACCCCAGCACTGCCCTCCCCCCATCTCCATTCTCAACAACACAGTGGCTGCCGTGGAAACTTTCAGGTTTCTGGGAACCACCATCTCCCAGGACCTAAAGTGGTCACACAACATTGACAGTATCATCAGAAAGGCCCAGCAGAGGATGTACTTCCTGCGTCAGCTCAGGAAGTTCAACCTGCCTCAGGAGCTGCTGATCCAGTTCTACTCTGCCATCATTCAGTCTGTTCTGTGCTCTTCCATCATCGTCTGGTTTGGCTCTGCCACCAAACTGGACAGAGACAGACTTCAACGGACAATCAGAACTGCAGAGAAAATCAGTGGTGCCAAACTGCCCTCTATTCAGGACTTGTACTCCTCCAGAGACAGGAAACGGGCAGTAAACATCACTGCAGATCCATCTCACCCTGGTCACAACCTATTTACACTTCTCCCCTCTGATAGGCGTTACAGATCACCTGTACGCCAGCACAAGACACAAGAACAGTTTCTTCCCCCAGGCCATCACCCTGATGAACACTTAAATATGTCAAACCCTCTGACACCAAATTATCCACTTCCTCCGTCACAGACTATTTTTTGCTTCAAATGCAGCCTTCCTATAAATAATGTCATTACACTGTCACTGTCAATATATTTCTGCTGTACATATTGTCCATACAAATAATACTCACAAACATATTTATTCAGTATTCATTATTGATCCCATTGCACTATCACACATTACTATTCTTGTAGTTGTCTTTGTCCCTGTTTTTGTATGTTTTTTTTTTTTTTTTAATTTTACAAGTACACTGATAGCAACAAATAACGGAGTCAAATTCCTTGTATGTGTGCACATACTTGGCCAATAAACCTGATTCTGATTCTGATGATCGTGATTTTGTGGGTTCAAATCCCCATTAGATTCCCACCATGCTAAGACCACTGAGCAAGGTCTTAACTACAAGTGTGCCACTTTCAACTCTGCAGAAAAAATGGGTATCAAATATACTGGAAAGGTAACCTGCGATGGACTAGCATCCCATCCAGGGGGAGTTGAACTCCTAATTGCTTCACTCAACAGAAAGATAGATAGGTAGATACATTGATGGATAGATAGGTAGATACTTTATTAATCCCAGATGGAGATTGACACGAGGCAGATATTGTATAATGTACAAGAAGGTATAAGAATTGTATATAATACTGCAATGGTGCAAATTGGCAGTCTAGCGAAAAAGATTAACAAAAGTCTAGTGTAAATATTCATGTGCAAATTAAGGATAAGCTCCAGCTGTGATAAGCCTACTGGCTACTGGGTACAAAAAGCCCAACATAATTACCTTACTTAGACCTGAATAACAGATAAAACTTTGCACTGATAATTCTATAATATCTGAAGTCAAAGTAATTTCATGATTGACAACAGTATGGCTGAGAATCAGATACACAAACACACAGTTGCAATCACCTGGAAGGCCATTTGGCAGCGCTGGTCGTTCTTCATCGTCATCCTCTTCAGGGACAGCACTGTCATTGCGGTCCATTTTGCTGACAGAGGTGGTGCGCTTGCGTTGGACTTCTGTACCAAATTCTTCCTCAAACAACACCTGGTCAACCAGGTCAGGTTGAACCAAGTTGGGCTCTGCAGGGGGCTTGGGTGTGCCATAGTAGTTTCCTTTAAAAAGCACAACACAAATTGATTTAGCTATCATTATGAATATCATAATTAGTTTCTAATTTTAATGAAAGGGAAACCAAAACATAAGATAACAAAACAGAATTCTCACTTGATTACGAATGAAAGATTACGAAAGCAAAGCTTTCTTTAAAAAAATAAAAAATAAAAATAAGACACTGATGGAGTGCTCCGTCCCAGTCACACACTCATAAAACCAAGACTGTAGACTATACTAAAGTTTAAATCTAAGCCACTAAGGCTTTTCACCAATTAAAAACAACCGGCTATGGGTTTACCATTTTACCTTCATATTGCCGAATTTAAAACTCTACAAATGCACCGAGTTGTTGGTCAACGTGACAATCAAAATAGCAGTGAGCAGCTGAAGTAAATACCAGAGGGGCTTAATAAAAAGTAGTTAAAAGTTATAAATTAATTTAGATCAGGAAGCAGAGGTTGCAGACAATAATGAAATGAAATCAAAAAGGACCTGAGGGATGCTTCTGTCCCCACCTGGTTTCAGCTCTCTCATTTCATACAATGATTTTGGAAAGGACAATACATTGTGTTGATTGACATATCAAGCATTCTCATTTTGGTGACACTCTGATAGCAATTACACTCTCTAGTGGATTCAGTAATGAACCTCATCCTCCATGTTTTATTTGAATGTAAAATAAAATGTTCATTCATATTCAACACCTATAATGGAGAATCCAATCAGTGTGTTGCATAATGTACATGAACGATATAGCAGTGTGTGTGTGTGTTTGTCTGTTTAGAGTCCCATCTTTTCACATGATACTAAAATTACTCAGTATGACTGTATCCATGCCAAAGAAAAAATAAATTAAATTCTGAATCAACTATTAATCTTAATAGAAGATAATATAAATAAATTTAAATCAATTTGGAAGCCTATCCATAAAATAGAGTAAATAAATATCAGATTTATGTGAAATATGATATATTTTTTGCAAAACAATCATCCATGTAATCAACACCTACACACTTTCATTTTGAACCATACAATCACTGTAATTAGAGAACGGAACTGAAGCACGCATGTGAATAAGCTGAAACTCCATATAATTAATTTCAGTAAATCTATTCCCTTTTTTCTAAACATTATGAATAAATCAACTTTGAAAGTCCGTTTTTTATTATTAAAAGAGAGAGAAAGTTAAATACAGGACATTCACAGCGATGTGTGAGTTAAACACTGTGGTATTGTTTTCAATATTTGTCCAATAATGGTGATAAGAAACAAATAAGTTTTCAAGATATGACGGTAATGAAGGTGTGACCTGAACATCAGACTTCATTTGTATTATAATTTTTCACAGCTGACCTACAGTGTGCTGAATACTGTGACTATTAGGGAAACAGCACCTCAGTGTTTTCTTAATGTTACTGAACTAAAAGGGAGGAGCCTAATACACGTCCACAAAGAATGTGGTGTTGATCTACAGAAAGAAATGGCATTCTCTGATAATTGTAAGCTACAGAAAAGAATATATATGATGTATTTGAGAATTAAAATGTGACACACCTTAGTAGAGATTTGATCAAATTATCCACATTTCCTAGCTTATTAACTGCATCATGACCCTACAACTATTCCTTAATGTTGATTGCTAATTAACGGAAGTACGAGTATGAACCAGCATGCCTTAGGCACTGAGAATAATTAAGCACTGATCATTACCCAAGGGGATTGCATTTAATTTATGAAGAAAATGTAAATGTAGAATGTGTACATTTGAGAGAGAGAGAGAAAAAAAGAATCATTTTAATGCCTTTTCTACCACAACAGTATCACAGAGAAATTGCATGACTCAATACCCGTTACAAAAACAACACTAGCATAGTGATGTTCCTTTTTCTTACACTGTACATATGTTGCACCTTACAGCTATTTGTGTGACAGCTTGAGACGACTATATGGCCGTTATTTAATGTAAACTTTTTTTTAACTGTTTATCTGCCATATAGGAATGGCACCGATGAGTTGCCCTGTCTATGAGACTGGTGATCTGGGTAATGGCATTTCGCACCTCAGCCTACAGGCAGGTTGAACACTTGGCCTCTACTGTGACAGTATTGTGTGAAAGTCCGGTGTTAAGCACCGTAGATTTTATATACTTTTTGTCGTAACTGTACATTTTATGACCTCAACATTATGGGGGCAGTAAACAAAAAGTTATACTTTTTCATCCGTAATTAAATATGACAGAAAGACAAAGTATATGTATGTCAGTCAATAATAACCTAATAAGTAGTAATTTGAAAAAATTATAATAAGGAGCTGGTGTGGAAGTCTCCAGATGAACTGTGATAAATTCTCCAAGATGCCGAGGAAAAACCTACCAGTCAATAATCTTACCGAGCCGCACAAAATATACTGAGAAGACAGATTCTGTATCATCTCTACTTTTCTTTCGGCTTCTCCCATCAGGGGTCGCCACAGCGAATCATCCGTTTCAATCCATCCCTGTCCTCTGCATCCTCTTGTCTCACACCAACTAACTTCATGTCCTCTCTCAGTGCATCCATGTACCTT
>JAQNCB010000006.1:23840744-23851877 GCA_030068295.1 Euristhmus nudiceps | reverse complement strand
AGGTACAATATAAATTTATTATTTGGGTGTTAAATGTTCAGTTCTACTGTGCTTTTACAGAACTTTGAGGTGATTTTGCCAGTATTCAGTGTGGAGTATCCACCCCCCCCCCACTTCACTCCACCGGACTTTTCACTAATCCGGACACCCTAATCCCCCGTATTAGTCCATACGACCGAGGTTTAACTATATATATATGTGTGTGTGTGTGTGTGTGTGTGTGTGTGTGTGTATATGTATCTTTCATATTCCACATTTGTAGACTTGTATGTATATTCATCTATATACATATATACAGAAGATGAGTGATCTGTTAAAAGATGCATGGTATACACTGGGTAGAGCTAGAACACAGTCTTTAACTGGCTGGCTAAAGCATAATTTTCTGTTCTCTTCTTCAAACGGTACAATCTTGTTGCAAGTTTGAATCCAGGTTAATGCCACGGCCGTCCGTGGCCGGGAGTCCATGGGAGCTAACTGGTCAAATTCTCATGAGAGGGAGGGATGGCATACGCTCACTTCCCTGTCACTCACAGTGATCGCCAGCCAAAAATGTGCGTCTGTGTGCTCTTTCATACGTGGGGGTGGATAGAGATTTCCTTCCGAGTGTGTTAGACCATCCCCAAAATATGCATGGGCAACAGTTCGAAAAGAGGTGGGTGGCTAGCATTGCATGTCATGGAGGGGGCGTTTGCATGCTTTCGTCCCTGCCTGGTTGATGGTGGTTGAGTGATAGGGAAGGCAATATCTCATGGGTGGGAACTGGATACAACTAAAATTAGGGAGAAAATAGTGGGGTTGTGGGTTTCCTATATAATGATAACTAGAGCATAAACCTTGAAAGGGTGTTTAAAAAGGTAAACAAACAGTGCCTGCTGCGATGTGAGTGTCTCATGTGGTTGCGTTTGTGATTAATGGCCCATATCTACAATCTGCACAAGTACTGTTGACTGGTTTGTAAACTGATGATGTAGCACATGACAAAATCCTGATTAAAGATCTGTAGTATATGGATGGGCTGGTCACTTTTTGATGTGGCAAAAGAAAGAAAAATAAAGTGGTAAAGTGACAACAAAATAAAGCAGCATCTCCATTCGAAGTGAATTGGAAGAAGATCTGCTGAGTGTGATTATCTAATTTCTATGAATTGCAGCCCTGAACACAGTCTTTAACTGGCTGGCTAAAGCATAATTTTCTGTTCTCTTCTTCAAACAGTACACTCTTGTTGAACACCTATTAGCATGCATTGGAGAAGGTCAGACACTCATTACTAATATGTCTAAAGTGATTCACTGTCATGCCGCTGCGCGATTCCACCACTTGGGGGCGCCATTACCACCCGGACGCCCCTGTCACGCTGCCGTGTCGTGCATGCGCTGTGGCATTCGCCTCCTCCCAGCTGAATCGAGTTTGGCTAGTCAGTCTGATCGGGTTTTGGACGCTATATAAGCTGCCCTGTTTTTATCGATTTTGCTGGATCATTTCGTGAATCGTGATTCCGTGTTCCCATGTGTTTTCTTTCGTGATTTTTGGTTTCAAGGATTCTCCGTTTTCAAGAATGCTCTGTTTTGTTTCTCTTTTTTCTGTCAGTAAGCTTCCACCAACTAAGGAAGGCTTAACTTTGTCTGTGTTAAAGACCCAGCCGACCTACTACGGGCCGCGGAGGAATTGTGGAAATGGCCGCAGCAGCCGGCCACACCGATGGGCGCAGCAATAGCTGAGCTCAGCGCGGCAGTAGCTGACCTGGCGGAGATCATGGCGCGCCAACGGGCGGGGGGTCAACCGCAGCCAACGTCCAGATATGTTCCGTGGGAATCCACCTACGCCTTGTTATTCGGCAGAGGGCCCTCGTCCCGGTCGGTTTCGGAGGTGGCATCTCCGCTTCCGGCCGTCGAGAGACCAGCGCCCTCTTACTCACCTGCCTTGGGCCCATTGCCCTCGTGCTTGTCCATGTCGGGGCCGGAGCCCTTGTTCTCGTCTGGCAAGTGCAGGGCCGGTAGCTTCGCCACGGTCCGGCTTTGTGCCACAGGACTCGCGCCGGGCCGGTTCAGGGTCGTTTCCCCTGCGCCCGTCTGGCGTGAGGCCCGTGCCCTCGCTGCCACTCGTTGTCAGACCAGCTACTCCACGCTCAAGTCCGTCTCGGGGCCAGTGCCCCCGCCACCATCTGTCGTCAGGCCAGTGCCCGCGTCATCGCCAGCCCCCAGTCCTGCACCCCCGCCCAAATTTGTCTCGGGGCCAGCTTCCCCGCACCAGACTGTTTCAGGTCCAGTCGCTCCGCGCCTGTCCATCTCGGGGCCAGTCGCCCTGCACCCGTCCGTCTCTGGGCCAGTCGCCCCGCGCCCGTCGCCTCGGGCCCATTGCCCTCGTTCGCGTCTGTCTCGGGGCCAGTGCCCCGGCTGCTGTCCATTGCCGGGCCATTGCTCGCTCCATCCATCGCCGGGGCCATTGCCCGCGCCGGGTCCATTCCCGCGCCGTCCGTTCCCGGGCCATTGCCCACTCCGTCCATCACCGGGTCTATTCCCGCGTCGTCCATCCCCGGGCCGTTGCCCACTCAGTCCATCACCGGGTCTATTCCCGCGTCGTCCGTCCCCGGGTCGTTGCCTGCTCCGTCCGTTGCGTGGTCTATTCCCGCACCGTCCGTCGCCGGGTCGTTGCCCGCTCCGTCCTTTGCCGCGTCTATTCCCGCACCGTCTGTCCCCAGGCCATTGTCCGCGCTGTCCGTCACCGGGTCTATTCCCATGCCGTCCATTCCCGGGCCATTGCTCGTGCCGTCCATTGTCGGGCCTATTCCTGTGCCATCCGTCCCTGGGTCGCTGCCTGCGTTGTCCATCTCCGGGTCGGCGCCTGTTCCTCTTACTGTGTCAGCAGTCCAGCCCACTTCCTCGTCTGTGCCAGCGGCCAAGGCCACCCTCTTGTCTGTGCCAGCGGCCAAGGCCGCCCACTCGGCAGTGCCAGTGGCCAAGGCCGCCTTCTCATCAGTGCGAGCGGCCAAGGCCGTCCTCTCTTCAGTGCCAGCAGGCAAGGCCACCCTCTCATCAGTGCCAGCTGTCCAGCCAGCGCCCTCGTACGGGCTCCGGGGTAAGTCCCGGAAGCGTCAGCACAGCGTCGCGTGGGTTTCTTGGGGGCGAGCCTGCCCCCTAGCTTCAACGACGGCTCGCATCTGGCTGCTCGTATGGCTGCTTGTCTACGGCTCCTAGGCCGCTGTGGTTTGCACCAGAGCCTGAACCCCCACCGGGACTGCTTGAACTCTAATGGGGGTAGGGCGGTTTGGACCCTTTTGTTTTTCCTCGTTCCTGTTTGCTCCACAGACAGTAACTGAATTTGGTGGGTCGGTCAGTTTGTGTTGGGGTGTGTGGGGATCCCAGCCCGGGTAGTTTAGTTCTGGTATTCTTTATGTTTATCTGGACTGGTGACGTTTTGATGGGGGTTAATGTTTGGACTTGGGTTGGCGTGCTGGGCTTCCCCTTTGACCATTTTTCAGTTAGACCCTGACCTGGTCTGGAGTGTTCGTCTGTCTGTTTCTGTCTGTCTGTTTGTTCCCAATGTTTTTTTCCTGTAGGTCTGACCCCTAGACTGCCAGGAGGCGGTCTTTGGGGGGGGGGGGGGGTTATGTCATGCCGCTATGCGATTCCACCACTTGGGTGGCGCCATTACCACCCGGACGCCCCTGTCACGCTGCCATGTCGCACATACACTGTGGCATTCGCCTCCTCCCAACTGAATCGAGTTTGGCTAGTCTGATTGGGTTTTGGACGCTATATAAGCTGCCCTGTTTTTATCGGTTTTGCTGGATCATTTCGTAAAGTCGTGATCCCATGTTCCCATGTGTTTTCTTTCGTGATTTTTGGTTTCAAGGATTCTCCGTTTTTAAGAATGCTCTGTTTTGTGTTCGGTTTTGTTTTTCTTTTTTTCTGTCAGTAAGCTTCTACCAACTGAGGAAAGCTTAACTTTGTCTTCTGTTGGCCTTAATAGAGGTGTGTTTTGGGTTATCCTGAATAAAAGTGTGTTCAGCAATCCACTCCTCTCTCATACTTTTGGTCGTGTGAATGGGTCTGATCTCTCCTCACACGGTGGATCATAACTTCCACCTCCACCCTCATAACAACTCACTGTCTCATTTGACCTCAGTAACAGGCCATGTCAGCAGTAAATTTATCAAAGGAAGGAATAAAAGTTGGCTATTGAAAAACATGGACAATCATGTGAAAAAGAAAGGTGACAGCAAAACACTTCTTAACAACCATCAAACGTTATAGGCTAAGAGCAACGATTTGGGCTTGTTTTTCACCTACAGGACCTGGGCACATTGCAGTCATTGAGATGACCATAAACTCATCTGTATACCAAAGTATTAAAGGGTCAAGTGTGACGCCAACTGTCTAACAGATAAAGGGTTAGGGTCACAAAGTCATGAAAGTAGGTCGACTAGGTCATGAAAGATCACAATGATCCCAAGCACACCAGCAAATTTACAGCAGGATGGCTAAAAATGTGACTTCTAAAGTGCCTTTCTGAAACCATTTGCTTACTCCTGTATGAGAGTGTCAACAACCTGTGCACTGTATATGATGATATGGACATAAACATAGCAGTCTCACCACCATGAGCAATATGTTTACTATTATCAGTCAAGACTGCGATCAACGATACAGATAATTTTTAAGTAACTTCAAACAGATGAAATTTCTCTCTCTTTCTCACTCTCTCTCTCTCTCTTTCACACACACACACACACACACACACACACACACACACACACACACGCACACACACACACACAAGCCCTGGTGGCACATTTATTTTGTTTAGTTTCCCCCCCATTTTGTTATCTTACTTTTGTAAAGTTTTCAGCTTTGTATCATGTATTTTCTTTTTTTATATATGTGACAAAAGTAAATATATATATATTTTTTTATAAAAACACAAACACACGGATAAAGGTAGTAAGATGTACTACCCTAGTTACAGCTCAACTGGAATCATATACCTTCTTCTACTTCCGAACACTTAATCTCAAACTTGTCCTCTTTATGCAATTCAATGTTATCACATACATGTCAGATTGTGCCACTGGTCATGCAGTCTTGTTATTGTAAACAGATACACCGAACCAAAACAGGATGTAAAACAGGTGATTAGGAGATATTAAGCCTCACAAGCTTTTGTATTCAGCCAAAATTAACTAAACGGGTTCGTGCATAATACTCAAATACTCAAACACGGACACAAGTTCCCACACTTACCCTCCATAGGCCCCAAAAGTAAAGCTCCTCTTCCTACAAGACATGGTCTGCAATAAGCAAAGATCTTCGGAGTCAACACAGCTATGGACGCTTGGGTTCTTCTATCTCTCACGTTTTCCAACTCTCTGTGTGACTATCTAAATCAGTTTGCTCTTGTTCTGCACCTGCCTCTTGGTCTGTCCTTCACCGCCCTTCCTCTCTCTGTCTAAGGCCTTTCCCTCTCCAGTGAGGTGAGGGAGAGGTGTGTGTTTGGTCATACTGGTGTCCGTGGTTACAAGCAGGTGCATGGAGGGCAAGTCATTGACTTTTAGTCAGGGAGCAGTATATTTCACATCTCTTCTCATAGTACTCATAGTATTCTCAGCCATGGGGAAAATAGAGCAGTGCTTCCAACTAATAGAAATTCAAATTTGTAGCTCCACATATAACAAGAATACTGAACCTGAAACCAGAGACTAAAAAGTCTCAAAGGAAGAACATAATAAAAAAAGTTTAAAAAGCATTAATTAAGTAATTATTTCATTCATTCATATTTGCCAAAAAGCAGTGTTTATTCATTCATTCATTTATTCATTAACCTAAATTCATTCCTACTCCTACTAGGGTCTCTAGGGGCATCTGGAGGAACCTGGGGGAAGACCATGTAAGCACGGGGGGAACATACAAACCCTTCACATAAATAGCCAAGCCCAGGATACAAACCCAGGACCTTTTCACTGTGAGGTGGACGTGCTAACCAATACCAATATACCATTGTACCACCTTAAAAAAGCATTATCTTTCTAGATATGGCATGAAAAAAAATCTTACTATAGAATCATTATGCGCACAGGTGCATCTCTCATCAATGATAAACTGCAGTAGCACTCAACTTTAACTCTGGAATACTGTAAACGTGTCGGAGAACTCACATATCACCACAGATGGATCCCCATAATGGCAAAAAATCTTTATCAGAGTGCAGATGAGTATTTACATAAACAACTCCATGTGAAGCCTGCCACTTTCCCTGTCTAGTTATTGTGTCCTCAGTATGTCCTGGTAACAACATGTCCACTGTCCTCTATTTACATAG
This sequence comes from Euristhmus nudiceps, assembly GCA_030068295.1. Lineage (NCBI taxonomy): Eukaryota > Metazoa > Chordata > Actinopteri > Siluriformes > Plotosidae > Euristhmus > Euristhmus nudiceps. Next base: position 23,845,559 of record JAQNCB010000006.1, on the reverse strand, counting down.
ATGTTCATTCCATCAGAAATGCGTCTCACTTGCGAAGGTCATCATAAATCAGATAACTGTAACCTCGCCCCTCTAAAGGTGACTATAGGCTTAACGAAGACTGCTTTTGTCCTTCTCAGTCTAGAATCTACCCGCAGTGCCAGCATCCCCTATGTACTGCTCTGATAGCTTACACTACAAATATCAACACATCCCCATAAACAAAGCAACTCTGTAAAACTAGTGTATAAAGAGTGGACTATAGTTAACAGGTGTAACCAAAGGTCATTTTAAAAAATCCATAGTATTCCAACATAATGTTCACTGCAGCTTCTGCTGTAAAGTGGAGATTGTACCGGTCCGTCGTAGCGAAGAGAGAGCTGAACCGCAAGGCAAAGCTCTCAATTTACCAGTCAATCTATGGTCACGAGCTTAGGGTAATGACCGAAAGAAGAAGATTATGGATACAAGTGGCTGAAATGAGTCTCATTCGAAGGGTGGCAGGGCTCTCCGTCAGAGATAGGGTGAGAAGCTCACCCATCTTGGAGGAGCACGGAGTAGAACTGCTGCTCCACCGCTTTGAGAGGAGTCAGTTGAGGTGGCTCGGGCATCTGATTAGAATGCCTCCCGAACACCTCCCTGGTGTGGTGTTTCGGGCATGTCCAACCGGTGTGAGACCCCAGGGTTGACCTGGAACACACTGGAGAGACTATGTCTCTCGACTGGTCTGAGAACACCTCGGTGTCCCCCCGGAAGAGCTGGAGAACATGGCTGGTGAGAGGGACGTCTGGACCTCACAGCTTAGGCCAGGGGTGCTCAATACGTCAATCGCGATCTACCAGTCGTTCGAAAAGGTAGTACTGGTAGATCGTATGACATTAAAAAATAGACGTCAGCCTATCATCTATCTAGCCTGTCACTTGACTGACATACAGTGCCGCCAGTCAGATGACAACTGAATTTTTCTGGCCTTTAGGTCACTGTGCATGCGCAAAAAACGGCGCTAAATGCAGCAAAACTAACAAGCTAGTCAGCGAGTTACCTCCAATTTTAAGCCCTCGCTTTTTTCTTTCAAACTTGCTGGACCAAGATGAGCAAAATGAGTGGGGTTGCTGGACCAAGTAAGAAGACAAAAACTTTCATATGGAATGGGAGGAGGATTTTTCACGATTTCATTTTCGAAGTGCGTTTTCCTCATCAGCCGGTCTACTATCGCAATACCAAAGAAGGGAAAAGAGGAGCGGCTTTTTAGGACTGTTCATGGAAAATACGACACTGACTTCCCGCCGAAAAGCAAGCTGAGAGAGACATGAATGAACTAAAATCCCAGTTGTCCGACAGCAGTCATTTTTCACACAACATACTTCAAAAGTGAAAGCCATCGAGGCATCGTTCCGGGTGAGTCATGATATTGTTAATAGCAAGAGGTTTGAGGCCGGCTGGCAAAAGCTACTACTGTCCTGACGATGCATCCATAGCTGATTCAATTGAGTGCAAGTCATCAAAGTAAACTCAGGCAATTACAAAAAATGTTCAGTCAATTGTGTTGTTCAATTTTGGCTCATGTGGTCATGCAAGGAACATCAACGTACATTGTACATATAAAGAATCCTCAGTACATTTGAAAATAAATATATGTTTTGCATTTTTGCAGTGGGTAGAGCTGGGGTAGAACATTGTGGCTTGGTCATTTTATAAGTAGCTCGCATGTTGAAAATGTGTGAGCACCCCTGGCTTAGGCAGTTGCCCCCGCGACCTGACCCTGGATCAAGCGGAAGATGATTACAATGATTAAAAATTCCACTTCCTAAAATGGAACTCATTGTAGGGTTAGGAATACTCATTGGCTGGAGCCTATCTGACCCAACAGTGGGTGAAGGTGGGGTACAAAATAAACAGCTCACCAGACCATTGCAGGGCCAACACATACAACCATTCTCATTCACATTCACATCTAGTGGCAATTGGAAACAGCCAGTTATCCTAATGTCTTTTGTCTTTTGACTATGGGAGGAAACCGGAGTACTTAAAGGAAAGCCATGCAAGCACAGGGAGAACATACAAACTTTATACAGAAATCCCTTCGCTGAGCTCAGTATTCAAACCCAGGACCTTCTTGCTGGCATGCTAACCATGATTCCACCTTGCCTGTGGAACTTTACTTTTGACTGAAAATAGGAAAGCATTTTAAACAAATCATGGTGATATTAGCTAGTTGACTTGTGATACAGTGAGTGTGGCTTAAAAAATAGATGCATAGAATAGATTGTAGTCAGATTGTGTGTGAAATGTCACTTACTCAATATTAATTTCATGTTTATAGAACTATGGTATACTAGCAAATTCATGGTCAACATCCTGCTGTTGTACTACACAGCTGTGATCGGCTATGGTGCTTGGCCTAGGGCCTGATAGTACAGCAGCACTCTGTCTCATGTGCTATTGCCTAATTAATCAGTGTCACCTATCCTGTATAAACTCCATGTTAGCATATGCTGGTTGTCAGCTGCCAGCTATTTTGAGTTCTGATTTCATGAGAAAAAACAAACAAACAAACAAATAAATTTGTTGTTAAATTTATAAAATAAATAAAATTTAACAAAATAAATTTATTGAACACTGACTTTGCGTCCCACTTTGTTTTTAGCCATCCACCAAGTCAGACAGTCTGATCTCAAGCACATCTGATCAATGTTAAGATAGTTATTGCTGCATGAACTGTGGGGCTTGTTGGTATGCAGACATACATTGATGTTGTATAATATTAAGCAGACACTTTTGCCTGCAATTTATTGGCTTACAGGAAAAAACGGGATAAGGGGAAGAGCTCCCAGTACTGGGAAATTTCACCCCCCAGCAAACCAACCTAAAAAGCAAAAATATCTCAGCAGAAGTGTCATTAGGTCCTATTATCAAAGCTCTTCGGTCTGACTGTGAGTCTCGGCAAGACGGAGGTGCTACATCAACTAGCACCAGGCACCAGCCCGCACCCCGCGCACCCCCCCCAATTATGAATGATGACACTGAGCTCAAGAACGTCGAGCACTTCAAAAAACACCTAGGAAGCACGATATCCTGTGATGGCATGATGGACAGTGAAATTGCTACGCGAATTAGCAAAGCAAGCCAGGCCCTGGGCAGACTCCGTGTTCAAGTGCTCAATCAACACAACATGCGACTCCAAACCAAGCTGAAAGTGTACCAAGCAGTTGTTCTTCCCTCCCTCCTCTACGGATGTGAAACGTGGATGCTGTACCGAAGACATGTCAAGAAGCTTGAGCAATCCCACATATGCTCTCTTCTTTCCATTCTTGGGATCCGCTGGCAAGAACGAGTACCCAACTTGGAGGTCCTGGACCACGCCAACTCCACCAGCATTGAGTCCATGCTCATCAGCCCCCAACTGCGCTGGGTAGGGCACGTCATCCGTATAGAAGAGTTTCGGATGCCGAGACGCCTGCTGTACGGAGAGCTTGTGCATGGAAGAAGAAACAAAGGCCGCCCAATGAAACGGTACAAAGACAATGTGAAAAACAACCTCCAGTGGTGCCACCTCCACCCGAAGGATCTTGAGGAGTATGCAAGTGACAGACCCACGTGGAGAGCCACATCACACAAGGCTGCTTTTAACTTCGAGGATGCCCGACACCAGAAGTCGACTGCTGCTAGAGAGCAGCACCATAAGACAAAAGCAGCCATTATCAGAACAACTGACTTCCAGTGCCTCCACTGTTCCAGACCATGCTCCTCCTGGCTGGGGTTGCAGAGGCACCTACATGTACACCGATGAGCTGCAAGACGTAACGTCATCTTCGGACCCGAAGGACAACCAACCAATAGTGGAGTTCAATACTTATGCTAATGTCCTAAAGCTATGAGCTCGATTTTGTTGTCATGTCTATGTTCGTGTACCCACACAGGCAGCCCCATAAATGAAGACACCTGCTGGAAAAAGTATACAACAGAAAACATTCTTGTTTAGTTAGTGTTTTTTTCTTCTTGATGAGAAATAATTATTCAAATTACACTGAAAAATAAAAAAACACTAAGTTATATCATGGCTGTTACCTTACAGAAAATAAATCCAAACCTTTTTGCAATTTCCTTTTTAGGCAGTGCCTAGATATTTATATGAGCAAAGCAACAGACAGACAACGTAACAGAGCAGAACAACAGAAGCAGGAGGGAATAATCAAGTGTTGCACTTTGAAAACAAATTTGCATACCCAGATGAAAAGCTTGGCTTAAAAAAAACAATTAGAAAACTTTATTGATCCCAGAGGAAATTGTGTGCACACAGTTGTTCCATAGAAGTAAGAGTGAGATAAAGTATGGATAGAAAATGTAAGAAAATGACAAAAAAAAAAAAATATATATATAATATATATATATATATACACACACACATATCCATATGATTCTATATATATATATATAAAATATATGTATATGCAAGTCTGAAATTAGAAGTTACTAATATCTACATAAACAAATTAATCCTGTCAGTGAGTGATAGAGTGATATGTACAGCATTATCAATATGATAAACAGTAGAATGTAAATGTATAACAGTGGGTGTTGTTGCTTTATGGAGGAGTTGTACAGTTTAATGGCTACAGGTAGGAATGATTTCCTGTGTCGTTCAGCACGGAACCTGAACCCAGGACCTTGCTGCTTTGAAGCAGACAAGCCACTATGACACCATGTCACCCAGACCCAGGCCGTATGACAGTACCGTGTTTTCCGGACTACAAGTCGCGGTTTTTTTCATAGTTTGGCCAGGGGTGCGACTTATACTCCAGTGCGACTTGTATATGAAATTTTTACACATAATTA
>JAQNCB010000006.1:23210112-23220496 GCA_030068295.1 Euristhmus nudiceps | reverse complement strand
AACTCTCCAACCATTTCTTGGTGCTATTTGAGGTATGTTTTGAGTCATTGTCCTGCTGGAACACCCATGACCTCTGACCAGACCCAGTTTTCTGACACTAGGCTGTTAGGATAGTGAATGACGGACCAGGAACCAAACGCACGACTCCAGGAAGTAGTTTATTAAGCTTCCAATAAAGTAAACACAACACAGGAAGCGCAAAAAGGAGAAAGAAAACAAAAAATAACAAAAAAAACAGCACTCGGAGAGGCTAGCAAACACGAGCATAGCTCGATAACGAAAACCAAAATAAACACGAGGCACGATAGCTGAGCACAAGCACACACTAACCGACAGAGTCATATTGTGAAGAGAGTCAATGACACGGGTGCAAACCAGACGTATTGATAGAAAATAAACCCACACAGTGAATGAATACACGTATTAATTAGCCGCATTTGAGAGTCATCAATGGAGGGAGCCGCAATCATCCAATCCCGGAAGCTAGGACGAACGCGGAAGCTGAAAGGACAAAACAATACTTCAAAATGAAAGTGAATCAGCCTGAAGGCACACAAAAAAGGAAAAGAAACAAAAAAAAACACTTAGCTCCTCAGCTGCGCCATGACACTAGGTGCTACATTGCGGCCCAAAACATTTTGATAGTCTCCAGATTTCATGACTCCTTGCATACTCTCAAGGCACCCAGTTCCAGAAGCAACAAAACAACCACAAAACATCATTGAACCTCTTCCATGTTTGACTGTAGGCACTGTGTTCATTTCTTTGTAGGTCTCATTCTTTTTTCTGTAAACAGTAGAATGACGTGCTTTTCCAAAAAGCTCTACCTTTGTCTCGTCTTACCTGAGTAAGCCTCAATCCTTCTGGGAGAACGTTTTGTGGACAGACGAGACGGGTAGAGCTTTTGTGCACACTGCCCATATCTGGACATAACTGCTTACAGAACTTCTTTTTACAATATACATAACTCATTTATACATTATTTGCACATGACTGTTCCCACCTTTTACACTGCACTTATCGGTACATAATTGCTTCTCGTTTTACAAACTGCACACCTGTATATATTGCACTCGCTGTTCTCTGCACTTCTGATTGAATGCTAAACTGCATTCCGTTAGACTGTATTTATAAATGTGTAATGACAATAAAGTTAACTCTAATCTAATAATATCTAATGAGTGAGGGAAGGATGGCGCGAGAGATCGACAGCCAGATCGATGCAGACTCTGCTGTAAAGCAGAGTTTGTACTGGTCCATTGTGGTGAAGAGGGAGCTGAGCCAGAAGACAAAGCTCTCAATTTACCAGTCAATCTATATTTCAACCCTCACCTATGGTCACGAGCTTTTGAGTAGTGATTGAAAGAACAAGATTGCGGATACACACAGCTGAAATGAGCTTCCTTCACAGGGTGGCCAGGATTTGCCTTCGATAGATGGAGAGAAGCTCAGCCATCCACTAGGAGCTTGGACTAGAACTGCTGCTTATCCTCGTTGAGAGGAGCCAGTTGAGGTGGCTCGGGCACCTGGTTAGAATGCCTCCCGAATGCCTACCTGATATGGTATTTCGGTGATGTCCAACCGGAAAGAGACCCTGGGGTCGAATTAGAACACGCCAGAGGAACTATGTCTCTCAGCTAGTCTAGGAACTTCTTGGTGTCCCCCCCGAAGAGCTGGAGGAAGAGGCTGTGGAGGGGATATCTGGACCTCACTGCTTAGATAATTAATTATTATATAGGTAATTAATTAGGTAAATAACTTAGGTAAGTAATAACTGAATGATCAAAATTCCCCACATACAAATACCACTGCCATCTCCTTTTATTTTTGATGTCATCCGCTCTATTTCCTGAAGTGAGCATCAAGCTTCCACTAACTCTAACTTCCTATTCAAGGTCACAGCTGTCAGTGTTGAGGCAGCATTGTTAGGGGAGAGAGGGACAGGCCCAAAAATAGAGGCGATTTCTGTCCTTTGTCAAGCCAGCCATCTCCATTTCCCTGTGGGTCAGTGATACTGATCTAAGAAGCAGGCCCAGTGATAAAGATCACACATCGAGTGGCAAACCTCCCCAAGGAGTTAATTGAAGTCAAAGAGAGTCACACTAGCTCAGATCAGGCAGATGACCCGTATAGCGCACCATTTTCTTTTTCTTTTTTCATTTTTTTCTTCCTTGTTTCTTTATTTTGATCAATGCTCACTCTCTTTCGAAGTGTACTTTAAATAAACAGAAGCCCATGGAGATGCCTCTCAAAGTCAGTGCTAATGCTTGAATCTCTTGAAACTTTGTGGGTCACCTTCCTGGTACTGATGGGCTGCAGTGGGGATGGAGGAGATATGCTGGAGGAGATGCATTTTCTTGCTTCATGGTCAGAGCTAGTATTAAAAATTCATGGTGTTACAAATTAAAACATATTTAAAAAATCAACACTGTATTTGCTTCTTTAAAGAATTATTAAATCACATTATATCAAAATATAACAATAAAAGTAGTGTTCTTTTAATTGACTTTGACTTTTATTTCATTGCAGACTGTAAGCACCGGCTTGATGACCCACTAGGCTCGGGTATAAAAAGCCCAACAAACTTACCTTTTGTCAAGCACTACAGTACCAAGTCATATCAACAACTTCGAGCTAAAACTGTTGGTGCAAAAGGTAGCTTTGTGTTAATTATGTCTAGATGTACTGTTTGCTTCTTTGGGCTTGGAGGTATCTAGATTAGACCATCACACAGTGTAATCAGTAAATATGAATCAGTACTCCAGTAATTTTTGGAAAAATTTGACATTGAGTGCTTTTGAAAACAATCACCCAGGCTGCATATATAAATGATCACACACACACACACAAAAAAGGAATTGGTTTCCTGTGTGCACCAGAAAGTATAAGCTATCTAAATTATATATACTAATGTATACAAATGTAAATAAGTGACTTAATTGAAGTGTATTTTAACCTTGGACTTGCCTATAAAGATTTTATGTTATCTCTGAATTACACTTAAAGCAAGTTTTGAAGTCTTGTGGTTTCCATGCAGGGGATACACCAGCCTTGATCAGTCACCTGATCACCTAATAACAACGGTGAAGCCAGGTAAGCAAAGCTGCAATATCTTTTAGGTGAGTTCAAGGTTAAAATACTGCTGAATTAAGTTGCATATTTCTATTCATATACATAACTGAAGCTTACTTGTGCACACGCAGTAGTTTCTCGTGTGCATCAGACACTTTCTCGTGTCAAGAAACCGATATTTTATTTTTTCCTTCTGTGTCCCATTACAGGCTCCATACTTTATGTAAGTAATCTTATTTAAAAGCTAAAGGTTTTATGCTACTTTTTTCCCAAAATTCAAGTTCAAATTTACAACCAGCAGTCTGTACACAGTCTACCCACAAGGCAGAGATGGATTATGGGTCGTCTGGGCCCCTGGGCAAAGAGTTCGCAGATTAGGTTGGGAGTGACGAAAAAGATTGTACTGCTATTCGTTAGCAGGATCGCATGGATACTTCCGCTGGCTTTTAATTTGTGACCGGATGTACCATTGCACAGTGTCACAGCCTCCTCACCATACACTCACAATACACAGCATGCACCCCATGGATCACCTGACTACTGACACTTCAATCACTTGTCTCGGTCACATACTCTGCATAGGGAATTTTGTCAGTGCTCTGAACATTGGAAACTTTACACTAATGGAGAAAAGTACATTGAGATTTGAGGACAACAGTTACATTTACAGAATTTGGCAGAGGTTCTTATCCAGAGCGACTTACAATTATTTATTCAGTCATTCATTTTCTGAACCGCTTATTCCTAATTAGGGTCAAAGGGAGGCTGGGGCCTATCTCAGCCGACTCTGGGCGAGGGCGGGGTACACCCTGGACAGCTCGTCAGGCCATCGTAGGGCCAACACTCACACAACCATTCACACACACATTCACACCTAAGGGAGATTTGTAACAGCCAAGTGTGCATGTTTTTGGCCTGTGAGAGGAAACAGGAGTACCCGGAGGAAACCCACGCAAGCACGGGGAGAACATGCAAACTCAACACAGAAACGCCCAGGTTGGGAATCAACCCAGGCCTCCTTGCTGTGAGGCAGACATGCTAACCACTACGCCACCGTGCCACCCAACTTACAATTATCTTTTTTTAATACAGCTAAGCAATTGAGGGTTAAGGGTCAAGGGCCCAACAGTGCTGAGAGTGTGGATTGAACCACTGACCTTCGGATCAGTAACCCATCACCTTATGCACTAAGGCACCACTGCCCAACATATTTATATGAAATGACCCACCGGTAGAGGGCAGTGGTAGCCCGGTATTAAGGTGAAGGATTACCGATCCCGATGTTGGGGGCACAAGCCCCACTGTCAATGGGTTGTCACCGCTGACCCCACCCCAAAAGGTGCAGCTAACTGGATTATCAAAGGCTGGCCATGTCTCTCACTGTCTGTGGTGGGAGGCATGTAAAGGAACCATTTCTGATTTTCATCAAGAGTAGGCTGCGTATCCAAAAGCATGTTTCTGCTCTGCGATGGCCTGGTGAGCTGTCCAGGGTGTACCCTCCCCTTGCCAGAGTCGGCTGGGATGGGCACCAGCCTCCCCGCGACCCTAATTAGATTTAAGGGGTTCAGAAAATGAATGAATGAATGCCCCAGCAGTATGCACATTTAACAGTTAGAGACTGTAGCACATGCCCAGCATTTGGCAGATGGTCTTACCCAGAGTAATTTACAATTAGCATTGTTATTCAACTGAGCAATTCAGAGTTAAGGGCCTTGCTCAAGTGCCTAACGGCGACAGTGGGGATTGAACCACTGATCTTCAGATCAATAACCCGTCGCCTTAACCACCACAGCATGAAGCATCTTTTTCCTGAAACATCTTTTGTAGGGATGCTCATGCATATTTTAAAAACACAATACAAAACCACATTCCGCACATATTACAAAGGTATGGCCTCTGAAGAAGAGGTGCAGGTTCTTGGCTAGACTGCCTGCAGTCCTGACATGTCCTCAAACAGTCCACGTTCAATATTCATCCATGCCTTCACTTTACAGTACCTTACCTCCAAGTTTGCCATCAAAGACCACAGTTCCCAGTCACTTCTCGGAGCCTCTTTCTCCCATTATTGTTACTGTCTCCGATTTATTTTGCATACACTTATATTTAATTTCATGAGAATTTGTCATTTGTGAAACATTTCATTTAAATTCCATTCTGTTGCCAAGCCCATTGTTTACTGATGTTTACCTGTACCTTAAGGCCTAGCTTGTTTATAGTTATTGATCTTGCCTCACCTTTTTATACGTGTTTGCCGTGTACCTGACTGTTGTATGTTTTTGACTCTGATTCTGCCTGACATTTTTGGACTTTCTGCGTGGACTTTTTATATAAACTCTTTTATCTGTGAATAAACCCCTGACTCTAGTGAGCTCTGCACCTGACAGATTAAATTATCACATGAATTGCCTCATCACTTTGAGTCTTCTTTCCCTAAACATTTAAGTGTTGTGGGAAGATTGCAAAATTACAAAGTGGTATATTGTTTACTGTTCTGATGTATTTTGAACTGTGTTGCAAGTGTTGTGAGAACAGGATGTAGTAATCCTACATTTATTGACTTTAATACCTATTTTTTTAAATCTAGCATTTGATGTACTTGAGGAAAATATTCCTTATCTTTTTTTATTACTTGTGTATTAATGGAGCTATTGTAATCAATGGCGTCTTGCTCACTTTTGTTTCCGGACAATAGCATCAGAATGCTTGCACGGATTTTGATGAAATTTGGTATGCGGTTTTGTCTTACAGGTACGCTGCCTGGGATTGGCACACACCACAATCCGTGCATAATTAATGAGCCATTTGGGCTTAGTTCTTTTAATACAACATATTTTTATTTTATTTTAAGGAAGATATACATAAACTTTAAAATACACATTCCTAGATGGCGGGAGCATTGAACCCCTGCGGTCTATAGTAGGAATGGTTTCTGTCCGTCTGCCTGTCCATCACACTTTAGTTTCAAATTTACTATTCTTGGCATATTATGAAATGGCCCTTTTGTGGGGAGCATCTGAACAGCTGTAGTCTGTTTTTGTATACGTACTGTGTTTACTGGCTAGATTTTAATAACAATCAAAATAAAATAAAAAATATAGGTGCACATAATTATTGATCAATAAATCAATAATTATTAAATGATTGTATACAAATAGAAGTAGCAGTTTTTAATGGGATCATGCCATTAAACACAAGACTCTCTAAAACATAGTTTAGTATGTTCTGCATCTGTATCTAGGGTGAATTCACTCATGAGCGAGGAACCCCTCCCTGGACTTCTTCCAGCGGACTCTGTCCTTTGTTCTCTGTTATTATTCATTTGATGATTAATATGCTATTAACCATCAAATGAATAATCAATTATATTTATAATTAAATGTATACGGATGTAGGTCCTATCAGTTTTCTGCTCAGGAATTACTTGTTTGTCACTGAGTCACTGTTGCTGATGTAAAGTAGGCCCTTGATTGCAAATCACCACATAACTAAATTATAATATAGTTGAGTCATTAACAAACTGTTTATCCAGAATATGATAAGGTTTTCCTTGAAATTAACCTTCATATAGGTGTTCATATGTGATGATCTATAATAACACAAGCATGTCAGAATATTTGATCTGTTGATTGGTTGCATATGACAGATTAATGGCATGTCTTGATAAGCAGAGAAAATAGTGGCAGACATCGCCAACTTCATCAGTAGAGTCAGGGTACTGGTCCAGGGATAGATCAAATAGGTGAGCAAAGTGATTTGATTCTTGCTTCGAAAAGTATTTTAGTATTTTAAATTAATTACACATTTACAATTAGTGGACTTAAATAGCTTTCTTGAAAATCATGTCTAGTTTTATGTCTGTATATTTGTAATCATTTATCTACCTTTATTAAATAGTGTTTGCTCATAGCCTGCGTAATTTTAGTTATGACATGTCAGCTTAGCATTTGTTTCCCTCAAGTTTCGGAGTATTGCATTCCATCTTTGAACAGCTGCTACATTGCTTTTAATATTCTCTTGTTTTAATTTGGCCTTTTAATTGTCCTTCAGAAAGGGTTTCAAATAACTTTAGGGATGCTAACTGTAAAACATTGGTCACCAACGTGGGGCCCATGGGCACCAGCTAGCCCGCAAGGACCAAATGAGTAGCCCGCGTGCCTGTTAAATAGCTAATAGTAGAATAGTAGAATAGTAGAATAGTTAAATAGCAAAAATAGCTCACCACAGCATCTCTCACCAGTGAGCTGCATCGAATTTTTTTTTGTTGTTATTCTTTTTTAAATCACACTTGCATTTGGTGTGAAATTGAAAATGACAATATTAAAAAATAAATAAACAAAAAAAAATAATAAAAAATGTTTCAGATTATATTAGAGCTAGCTGGTCTTCATGGCAACCGGTTGCTTTTTGGGAGTTTTTCACCAGTTTCGTGAAAAAAGACTGTTGTCTGCGCAAAACTGTTTTTAACTCGCAGGCTTTTTCTGCTCAGAGTGCACTGCTTAGTGAATAATTAGCATGGTAGCTTGCGTGGCATGCTAGCGGGCGCAGTGAAGGCCATAAGACGACTTACCTCTGAAAACATAGCAGAAAACAGAAAGAAAACATATACTTTTCACAGTGAATCTGAAGAAGACTTCTTTTTTTTAACCACTGTGAAAGATTCCTGCGGGTGTCTTATTTGCTGAGCAACTACAGCCACGGCAAAGTGGCAGACTGTTGAGAGACATTTCAGAATGTGTCATGGAAGCTACCATGCTAACTACCCACTGGGCAGCATGCTATCAGCCAAAAAAGCTCCTGTAGATTTGGTGATAAATTCAGTAAAATCTGAAAGTTTATTTTTGTATGTTACATAATTGATAACTAAAAACATGTAACATAGTTCATGATTTGTTAAAAATTGTTTGTTTGTGTCAAGTTAAAATGTTGTGGAAGTGGTAATTACCTCCACCAGCAGAGGTTATGTACTCATCTGTCTGACTCTGTCTGAACTGTCATCGTTTGTCTGTCTGTCTGTCTGTCTGTCTGTTAACAGCATAACTCAAAAGGTTATGGACGGATTTTTACAGAATGTCCGAAAGAGCAAAAGTAACAATAGATTAGATTTTGGAGGTGATCTCGACCACCGTCTGGATCCAAGATTTTTTTGAAGGATTCTTAACTATGGCCTGGTGGTGGACTGCGCTCTCCGAGTGCTTTTCTAGTTTAAAAATGTAAACAGTTGCAGATATTTAAAGAAATGATATGCTGTGTTGCATATTTATATTTATCTGTTTCCTTCCTTGTTAAATCATTGTTGATATCTATTGTGAGAAATCATGAACATGATCAGCATCTTCACATAGATGAATATCATTATTTATTTATAATAACATATAATTAAAGGTAAATTGATCAAATTTGCTATTTCAGAAGTGTATATCAAACTGGTAGTCCTTTGCATTAATCGGTACCCAAAAAGTAGCTCTCAGTTTCAAAAAGTTTGGGGCCCCTGCTGTAAACTATTACAAGAATGAATGATAAAGCATTGCTTTCAATCAGGAAAAGGCAGTTCAGGATAACAACTTCAAAGTATTTTTGATATTAAACCATTAACTGTATTAATCTTGTAAGGGAAATTATTTCCTCTGCATTTAACCCCTCCAAAGTGAGCAATGGGCTGCCAGACACATTGGGGGCACCCAGAGAGCTGTTTGGGGTTAGGTGCCTTGCTCAAGGACACTTCAACTATTCTATACAGAGGAAGGGAAGGAAAGGTGCTGCTGACTCACCCACCACCACATGCTTTTCCTGCTGGTTCGGGAATTGAACCAGTGACTTTTCTGTCCCAAAGCCACTTCTCTAACCTTTAGGCTATGGCTACCCCCAAACTTTTTTGCTGAGAGTAGAGGACTAGACTAGGCTTGGAGTGTATTACGTTTAGTCAATTACATACCAACTGTATTTTACAAACAGGAAAACTGAGTAGGAAACTCATAGACTGCATATCTTCTCTTACAAATCTAATTTTTTGCTGCTGAATGCATTATTACTTAAACCTGAGAGCAATCAATCCTTATATCAAAATTATTTATGCAGCATCTGCACTGAATTACTCATTACACTGTACTGCTCTCTTAACACCTACAGTGTCCATGAGACATACTAAAAGAGGATGCTGGAGATTAATGCCTTTGCCAAGGTCCGGATGGTTCTGCCATCAAACGTCATGCACCAATAATGAGACATGATGGAAGCCCCTGTCAACATGTCACGATAGGAAATGAAGATAGATAGCGTGTTGGATGGAAAGTGATTTTGCTGAGCAGAAAGTTAAGAGATGTTGCCATGCTAATAGCAGGATGTGATTATTGTCTGTTAACAAAGATGGGATATACTATAGTTCCTGTAAGGATGACGCTATTAGGAATTAATAGACTGCTATTTTCTGGCTCATGTCTTTTTAACTATCTTCAGAAAATGGATTAGTGGTGGTGGCGGTGGTGGTGGCAGCAACATTTTTGTGTAAACGTAAGGCAATGTTTTAAGGTAATATCAATAATAACCACAGGTGCTATGAGGATTTTATTGATAGCAGGGGATTATAGCAACCTTTTTGAAACTGGGAGCCACTTCTTGGGTACCAATTAATGCGAAGGGCTACCAGTTTGCTACACACTTCTGAAATAGATACTTTGCTCGATTTACCTTTAATTATATGTTATTATAAATAATTTATGATATTCATCTATGTGAAGGCATGTTAATGATTTCTCACAATAATTATTGATAATGATGTAACAAGGTCGAAAATTGATAAATCTCAATATGCAACACTTTATTTCTATAAGCCTCTGCAAGTATTTACATTTTCAAATGATCACGTCAACAACGTTTGAACTATCCACTAACAATTTTTTAAAAATTATGAATTATATTGCAATGTATTTTTAGTTATCAATTATGTAACATACACAAATCAACTTTCAGATTTTACTTATCCACAGGTGCTTTTTCTGCTTGTAGTGAGTAGTCTGCCCGGTGGGCAGTTAGCATGGTAGCTTGGTATGACACGTTCTGAAATGTCTCTCAAGATTGTGCCGCTTTGCCATCGCCACAGTTGCCCCGCAAATAAGACACACACAGGAATCTTTCACAGTGGTAAAAAAAAAGGAACTCTTCCTCCCCTTCACTGTGAAAATTATGTTTTCTTTCTCTTTTCTGCCATGTTTTCAGAGGTACCATATTTTCCGGACTATAAGTCGCGGTTTTTTTCATAGTTTGGCCAGGGGTGCGACTTATACTCCAGTGCGACTTGTATATGAAATTTTTACAC
>JAQNCB010000006.1:22353995-22366303 GCA_030068295.1 Euristhmus nudiceps | reverse complement strand
CCAAGTGCACCTAACTGGGTTACCAAATGCCGGTCATGTCTCTTACTCTCTATGGTGAGAGGCATGTAAAAGAACCATTGCTGATGTTCGCCAAGAGCAGGCTGCATAGCTGTCAGAGTGTTTCTGCCCTGAGATGGGCGCCATGACCCTAATTAGGAATAAGTGGGAATGAGTTCCCTGCAGTTAATAAATCAAGAAACTCTGACCAGCGTGTCAGACCATCACCGGGACAACACACAGCTGTGGGAGGAAACCTGAGTGCCCAGAAAAAAAGCCATGCAGGTACAGGTAGTACGTGCAAACTGCACACAGAAACACCCAGGACCTTCTTGCTGTGATGTGCAACCACTGAACCATCATGCTACGATCATCAGCCTGCTCACAGATGGTCTTCAGCCCATGTGTTTTTGGAGGCCAGTGTAACCTCGAACAGAGAACATGCATCATCATGAGGTAAATAAGTTGTAATGTTATCGCTCATGAGAAACAATCGCGTTTATTTTTTCCCCTCTTCCGGTAACTTTCTGGAGCTTTCTGTTGGGCTGATATCACGTGACCTGAATATGAGCGCGGCGGTGATACAATAGGAGCATTGTGACTGGCGGTCCTCGAGCTGGCACTGCTGCTGGGAAACGGACGAGCAGTCACGTGCTCCACCGAGACTGTGCGACCTGAGCGCGCGGACGACTCGCCCTTTTAGTGCTGACGTGGGAGTCACTGATTGGCCAGTTCTCTTCTGAAACCCATAAAACGCGTCCATGTCAAGGGGGGGAAAAACGGCACCTTTTATAACGAGAGACCAAGTGGATTGCGGATATATATATATATATATATATATGTGTGTGTGTGTGCGAAACAGAGCGCGTTTTAGCGTTTAAAGCGCGTGTGTATTGAAGTCTCGAGGAAATCCGCGAGCTCGGAGATTACGTGCGTCTCTGCTTCCCCAGTATGGCGGAGACTCCCCTCACGAGCTCTCTCTTCAGGAAGGTGCGGTGACGTGTAAAAGCGAGTGAAACCTCTGGCAGAATAAACAAGCGTCTTTGCGGATATTATTTATGCTGGAAAAAGCCCAGCATGGAGACACAAATGACCTTTAATAACGTAATGAGATTAAACATTTACAGTATATAATACTGTCCTGAAACTTTCAAACAACATATGAGAGTAGTGACACCAAAATACAGCGTACCAGGTGGTCCCTCTAAAAAACACGGGGAATCGGGTGGTCCCTCAAAAACACACTGTACTCAATGGTCCCTCTAAAACACAGGGCACCAGGTGGTCCCTCTAAAAAACACGGGGCATGGGGTGGTCCTTCAAAAACACATTGTACCCGGTGGTCCCTCTAAAACCCTGGGCAACGGGTTGTCCCTCTAAAACACAGGGCACCGGGCGGTCCCTCTGAAACCCAGAGCACCGGATGGTCCCTCTAAAACACAGGGCACCAGATGGTCCCTCTAAAACACAGGGCATCACATAGTCCCTTTTACTTGAATTTATTTATTATAGCTGGTACAGGAGCTAAAATGTACATTTCTCCTTAAACATTTATTTCACTCATCTGTTTGCAAATATATTTGACTTCTAATGAAAGTTTGGACATTTTATTTTAGTAATATAATATAATTGAGAAAAATAAGAACGTTTTTTGTGCTCAGCTCCGGTCTGTAGTGAAGTACAGTACAGTACACCCCCTCACTCGGAGTAACCACATCTCTTCACAAAGTCCTTGCAACAAATGACGATAACGAAACTGTCTCAACCAATCAGTGCGCTCTTGTCTTCTCACGTGATCTCGTACAGCCGTACCAGTCCAATCGCATATGGTCTTGTTTGTTTCCATTCATATGTGGACTGTTCACTGCCCTGCAGGTTATCTTGAAATAATAATAATAATAATAATAATAATAATAATAAAACACGTAATAGAATTGTAGTTAATGTAATGTATATGAATATACTGCTCAAAAATTGGAAATGTGATCACGTGAAAACACATCAGATCTTAATGGGAAATAAAATCATGCTGATCCTGATATAGACTGGGTAATGTACTCAGGGGTGATTAAAATGAAAATCCTGAAAAACTTTGCTGGGAATCTAGGGGGCTGCAAAGGACCCCAGTGGGTCCATGGCAAAGCTGGTGGGAGGTCACAGGGGGGGCAAGACCCCCCTCCCAAGCTTTTGAGCACTTAACATGGTATAGAAAATCAGACTAACTGTGACTTCAATACTGTTAAGAAAGACAAATCTGTCATTCATTCATTTTCTGAACTGCTTAATCCTAATTAGGGTCGTGGGGAGGCTGGTGCCCTCCTCAGCCGACTTTGGGCGAGGGCAGAGTACACCCTGGACAACTCACCAGGCCATCACAGGGCAGAAATACACTGACGGCTTAGCAGCCTACTCTTGACGAAAGTCAGCAATGTTTTTTTACAGCCTCTCACCACTGACAGTGAGAGACACCGCCAAGACAAATTTTTATCTATACAATTCAAAATACTACTATACAACAGGGAAGCCTAACTTCGACAAGGTGCTTCTTGATAATGACTGTTTGAATCCATCAAGAATCCCACACTTTCATTTGAAAATATCATGTGTTAATAATTGTAAATATGATGATAGGTACTAAAATACTGTTGAATATTGGAACTACAGCAAATCTGTGGCAAGAAAACTGACTGGATTTCTTAATAATATCCTGCCAAAACTCCCTGAGAATTCCCAGATTGTGTATATAGATATAACCCTGTGTTGACATCACTAACCTAAATTCTGGACATTTTCATCCTCACTTTACCCCCACCCACTAATGCTGAGCAACTTGCATTTATCAAAGTCCCTTGGGAATCATGTTGTGTATTCACAAAATGTTAGCTTATCCATTGTTCATAGTTCAAAAAGCATTTTGAAAGCAAAAACCATCAACTCGTTGCTGTCCACAACCTCCAACTTATGACAGATAAGGTTGCTAAGGAAGTGAGTAAAATGTCCATATTGACTTAAAAGTGAAAATTAGCAGGACATAACATAAAATAATCATTAAACAGAGACAGAAGGAAAACTCTAGAGAGCAGTGGGACAATGATTTTATAGAATTCAGAAAAAATTAGGAGAAATGAGGAGGGAAGTAAGGAACAGGTGTGAAGTGACAGTAATATTAAGTATGGTACTAAATTTGGACACACTGGATGAAACATGGAAATATAATACAGGACGCCATGATTTCTTTGGGCAAGAAGAGAGAAGGCACTTAGTCCAAAACCAAAGATATTAGAGAGCAAGATGGCTTACTCAACCAAAACCCCACACAGTGTGAAGTACACTATGGGGCGAAACGGAGACCATTTTAGTTAGCAACCCACGCAGCATACCGTCACTGTAGAGATACTCAGTAGAATCCCATTAATAAGATTGAACAAACAATGAAATAATATTAAATGTTTATTTGAAAATGTTTCTTTCCTTAAAACCAAACATCGTATTAAGGTGGTCACACAAAATCCATAAAAAGTCTTACAGAATGTTGCTGATTTTCTGATCAATTACTGGTTCTCTTCACAAAGTCTTCATTATGTTGTAGCCCTGAAACTACCACCACAGAGCAAAGGTGTTGAAAATTACAAAAACAAAAGATGTCACTGAATCATAACTAATCAAGCATAAATATCACATTTGTGGTAAAAATTCATATTTAGCACTTATTTCAAATAGATGTGTAAAAAAAGGCAGCAGAACGGATGTATGCTGAATTTATCAGAGAAATGAAGGGCCAAAAAATAATATTGTAGAAAATTTGGTTTGTATTAAAACTGAAACATGCAGCTCATAGCAACATGATAGAACTACCAACAACCATATAATTTAACCGTGATAAACATGTAATGTACATTGGTAATTCTATGTGTATATATAAATTAACGAGATAGCATGAAGACAATTGACAGTACTGTAATGATAATTTGTCAAGGGGAATAGTTGACAACCATGAAAACAAAGGTTTAACAAATATCAATTTATTTAATAAAAATTTACAAGAAATCAGCAAAAGTACATTCATCAGTCAAAATGTCAAACGATTACTCATTTTGAATATAATTACTGGCACACCTATATACATATTTCAAGAACATGCAAAAGAAAAAAATATCTTCAAGTGGAGAGCAGACTGGCGTGAACTTGACATACTCCATCCCCATGCCGACCTAACCTTGTGTTTTTTTTTTTTGTTTTTATTTTTACAGAGTAAGCTCTACCGTCTTTGTCCAAAACATTGAAAGGATAAATAAATAGCTTAATTTAAAAGACATTCTTTAAAAAGATTCAAGAGCTAAGTGTGGAAGGCATCTGATAGAGGTCCTCAGACCAACTCAGTTGAGTAGCATCAGAGGTGTAACCTCACTCCATACCAGGTGGTGACAGTAATGCACCAAATAACGGTTCACCAATTTCCATCATACAACAAAGAAGCAGCAGCCCTCGGTCAGCGTCAAGAAAACAAAATGGTGACGCAAGTTTAAGGTTCTGAAATTAACAAATAAAGAGCAAATGCACGATTATTGCAGGTAGTCTTAACTATATTTTAATTTGCTTTAAAAAAACGGAATTCCACATTAATCCAGAATTGTATCACCCCTGTGAAGAATGACATGTCATTTGACATGCGAATTTTGAATTTAGCGGGCTAAATTCAAAAGTAAATAAATTAAACAAACAAACAAACAAAAAAAAATGTAGGTTGTCTTGCACAGCACATTTTGCCGAAATTTCACTACAGTAACTCGACATGGTGCTCAGTAGTCCGTCTGGCCCCCACGTGCTTATTGCCTGACAACGTCACGAGGTGGCGGGTGGTGTAGTGGGGGGGATCTCCACCCAGATCTGGACCAGAGAATCACTGCGCTCCTATTTTTATTGGATATAGGTCAGGCGACCGTGGGGGGCACTCAACGGTATGAATTCCTTCAACCTCCAGGAACTGTCTTCTGGAATCTCCTCCATGCTTTTGCGACTGTGCTGGGAGACACAGCCAACATTCTGGCAATGACACACATTAATATGGCAGCCTGCATCGCGTGGACTATCTCTCTGGGGTCCAGGTACCACACAATGATACTAGTAGTTACACTGAACCTAGCCAAATGTCAAGTGTCCTCCAGCTATAAAGCCATTTCTGTTTTACGGGTTGGCTCACTGTTGGCCCTCCAGTACACCTGTTGTTCATCTCATTAACACCAAAGCAAGTTAAACTGATTAACACCTTCTGCTACTTAACTGACCAGGTCAATATCCCATATATATATATATATATATATATATATATATATATATATAGGGAGAGAGAGAGAGAGCCATTGTGGTCTATGAATTCAAACTCATCCCTTGTGTAAAAGAACAAGAAACTGCGTCGTCTGAGCAGAAATGTTGCCCTTGAATGAAGTCAGGAAATGTACAAGTCGATATCCCTGTCCAATTCCATGTCAGGTCCCATAAGACCGACACTTCATGTTCCATTCATAGCGAGATTAAGGTGGGGCTGACCCTACCTCTAACGTCGTAGTCCCTGGTATGGGGCCCCGGAGACCCCGTGCTATAGACAAACAGCTGCTATATAGCTAACCCATGCTGAGGGTATTCCCATTTAGCGCGGAGTACGTTTTGTTTACAAGAAAAAAAGAATAATTCCTTTATGAAAGAATTGAAAATTCCACACCGTATGTATTTAATAACGTGACCACTGTTCCCATAATATCCTCATTTACTTCTTTCGAATATCCGTTTAGCTACTAGGTCTTTCCTCGTCGTCGTCTACGCCACTCACACTAACCACCCTCTCACCGAGCGGTGCAGAAGCTGACTACGCTTTCCACCCCTCCCAAAACCCAAGTCCTGCCCCCGTCTCGGTCAACTAACACGTTTAACTCTTCTTATCCAATAATATCTGTGATCTTTTTTTTTGAGCACCGAGATTGACAGATTTTAAACCAATCGCAAGTTAGTGGGTTGTGCTCTGACTCTAGGAACGCCTCATTGTCGAGCCCCTGCTCGATCCTCACGGAAACCCCGTATTATGGTTGTGTGTCAGTTTCGCTGGCAGTCGCGGTCGATGCCGGTGTGGAGGGGGATGGGCGCCACTGCAAATGTTGAGGACCTGAGCTAGAATCACAGCCTTGTAACACACAGAGCTGTACCTACCCCAAATAAATATCGACTATAATTATTATAAAACAACATTATAAATGGATGCAACCAGCGGGAATTCAAAATAACACTTGAAGGAAGTGCTATGACCCAAACAGAAAAGGGTATGAAACTTTCACCCACTGCGTGAGGGACATTGAGAAGTTTGGAAGATACCCCGGGAGAGGGAGCTGCCTCTCGGCTTACAGCTCGCAGGAAAAGCCGAGGTCACTAGAAGAGGCCTCGTAGTCTGTTTCGTTTTGATGTGGGAATATTTACACACAGCCTGTTGTCTTAATAGGATATTTTACCTGAACTGAGCTGGAATGAAGGGCTGGGTAAGTTTACATGGTTTATCGTGGACATTTTTCACGTTATTGCATGTTATGGATCACTAAAGCGAAAAGTTGCAGCATAACTTGGCAGCTTTCTGGCTAGTAGTAGTGCTAGCTAGTTTCTGTCCCTGTCTTAAGGGTTTGTAGGGTCTCGTCAGATGTTTGTTTTTAACGTTGACATTATATGGAATATCATGTAAATCTAATGGTTTATGTATAACCTTAGTTTATGCATGTTTAACCAACTGTCCAAGTTAGCTACTTAGCTAGCTCTCAGGCTAGCAAAAATGTTAGAAGCAATATCTTTAATGCGACCAGTTCCTCGTGCTGCGAGACCTGCATTTTTTTTCACAAGAGCTGACCATGTAAACATTTGTTGTTAGTATTAATTATGTGTCTTTTTGCCATTTTGTTATATGTATACGATGTTTACAATACAAGGGACACTCAGTCTGAAGAACTCCGCGTGTATATATAATGGGATTTTGATTATGATTAAACGTTTTAATGCTATTAAAGTAGCTAGCTGCGAGACTGGGCAGTTTCCTTTTAGTTGGCTAGGTAAGCTGGATGGAGAATGCTGCCTCATTCTTTGACTCGTGTGTGTCAGCGGTGTAACATTCACATTTGGGTCTTTACCCTGTTTTTGCCACACAGTAAGGTTGTGTAAATCCAGGAAAGACAGTGCTGAGCATATGGATTAAGATTCTGGGTCATGTGCAGATGTGTAGTGTTTTTTATCACGGCCTTTATTTATGTGGGTACAAACAACTTGGTACATGTTCAAGGAGTTTGTACGGCTAGTTAGCTATTAACCTTAGCGTCCAGGTCAGAAGAGTGGTACACAACACAACAAAAATATATTTCCAAATGGTGTATATCGCTTCATGGCTTAAAAATTGTGGGGATGATTTTGTGTCCCAGATGAAGCCTCGTCTTCCAGAGAGAAGGGGTATTTTGTTTTTCTAACTTTCTTTGGACATCCCCCCCACCACATCCGTCCGTGTTTTTAAGAAAGCACTTCTGACCTGCCAATTTTGTATTGAATGTGTTGTATGATCATTTCCGGAAGTATTCCCAGTTATTTTTCTCTCACTTGGTTGAGATTTGTTGTCATACTCCAGTGTTGGCCTGCTGTAGCCTATTTATACTCTCTTTTTTTAATTTTGTCTACCTGAACTTTTGAAGGAGGTTAGAGGACTCGTAGGTTTTTAGTGTGTTGTGTTTAACTTTCTCGCTTTCATTTGCTTAACATTGCCAACTCTTTGAAGGGTGACTTGCTTTTCTCAACACCCCTCCTCCCCCTCCCCCATGAACCAACCCCCAAGCGCTTCGACGGCCATGAGAAATGGGTGGTATTTCTGAGGGGAGCTCGCGTTTCCTTTTTTAGCCTCCATTTTTATTTCAACAACAAGTGAGTCGAAGCGACAGGACGGACGGAGGGAGGGAGAGAGGCTGCAATGGCTGGCTAACGATTTGCTGCCGCTCTTTCCGTCCAACGGGGAATTTCCCGTTTAATTATTACTTACATTGACATTTTTTAGTCAGTTTCGAGAGAAAAAACCCCCACAACCACTCCATTGCTATCTCGGAGTGTTATAGCTGGAACATGATTGTGTAGTAGCTTATTTATTGAAGATATACTCTTGTTGTTTAACGTGTTCAGCTCTCATGTATATCAGCCTCTAATAAAAAAAAAACCATGCAGTACGTCAGTAGTTGTGGATGGTATTTCCTCTGGATAATAAATGCACCGAATGAGTGTTCTTGTGCTATAATGGAGTAAGTCATGCTAACTGTTTTAGTTGCTAATGATCAGGACCCTTTTTTCTCTTGACCATGAACAAAAGGTGTCCATAACAGCGCCTGGAATATTTTGTTACCGTTACACAACAAATAACATGTCTCCCGAACCCTGCAAAACCAGCACGGCGCCATTGCAGTTGCACCAGACTTGAGGACGGAAGGGCATCTGTGTTCAGAGAAGTCACCTATAATATGGCTCATGTCATGGCACAGAGTGGATCCTAATGTTTCCTATTTTCCCTGGAATGTCTTGCTTGCAGGTTCCCAGTATTTAATGGAAGATCTGTTGACTTGTGAAATGGATACAGAATATTAACCTCGCTCTGTTTTTATATTTATACAAACCTACTTTAATGCTTGAACACTCAGAAACCAACAAGAGATAAGTAAGAAGTGTAAACAGGGAGGTCAATATAAGTAAGCACTTAAATGGGATTGGAAAGCATATAGTGATAACCATAGGTTATGACTGCAGATACACACACTTAGTCATGTGCATACTCACTCTCTCTTTCCCTCCCCCATTTCTCTCTCTCATATCTGTGTGTGTGTGTGTGCGCGCGCGCGTGCAGGCAGTCTTGTATCATACATTTTCTGAATGTTTTTCTGTTATTTTAGTCGCTCTGCTTTGCTGGCCATTTTAACAGTGTGAAATTTGATCTCTAAACCACAGTGCTTTGTGAAGACACATCATTAATCAGTCTTAGCAAGCGCACACAAAAAACACGCTTAACCCTAAGCAAATCAAGCTGTGCCGTTCAGCTCTCTTCTGTAGAAGAGTCTGTGTTTGGTTCTTTCTCAAAGTGTCCTCCTCGAGATCTCAAGAAAGATTGGATTTATCATCGAGTAGCAATGATATATTGTTATTGATATTGTTGTTGATATTATTGATTATAATGGGTTAAGATTGTTCAATCTAATGACTTTACATTTTAAACAGCCTTTTTGTCTGTGCTGCCAAGGTCGTCGAGCGTCCAGTCTGATGACCACCCCATGAACCAGTGTTTAGAGGTGTTCCTGGCAGTAGGGGTTACAAACATTTTCACAGAGTGAGTCATTAAGTGAATTATTATTGCTGTTGGTGAGTTGTTCTAGCCAGTGTGACAGCAAACCAAAAGTGAAATCTATTTTCCATTATTTCAAAAACCTTTAAATATCAGACATTGGGTGGATTTCTCTGCATGTATTCATGGTTGTTGTTGCCAAAAACATTAACAACCCCCCCCCCCCCCCCCCCATACATTCTCACACACACACACTGAACGCTATGATCTGATGGAATGTTCAGGTTTTCTAGTTCTTTCAGGTTATTTCCTTGTTCTCTAACTTGGTGATAATGCTTTTTCCTGCTTTGTTTTAATCCATGAGCTCTTTTTGTATGCAGTATAATATGGACCAGATTATTAAGAACAAACAGTACTGTTATAAGGGTGAAATTGACATGAAACTGGTAGAAATATGAACTGTGGCTTTTTAGCAACACCATTACAAGATAATTTGAAAGTGAATCATTTTTATCTGTCTGGCATTTGCAGTAAAACATTGTTTTTGACATTTGAAAGCATATTTTCTCAGGGTAAATGTGTAAATATGGTCATAGGGAGGGTGTCCTTTTGTAAACAGACATTCTATTTTCATGTGATCACAATTTCGGATTACGAAACCATTGCATGGCTCTTTTCTGATTTAAGTTTTTTTTTGTTGACTCAAATTTGACTGCTTTGTGTAGTAAACAAGTGATGCAGAGGAGACATGAAATACTGGTTTCCAGCCAAGTTAGGCAAATCGAAGGCCAAATGATAGCCTGTTCTTTTCACAATAGATGTGGACTAAGAAGTATGTTTCAGGAATAAAAAAAAGAAAAGCCAAGCAGGCTGTGTAAAGGAGAGAGTGAGTCAGATTCATCATATGGTTGAGTGTGGTTTTTACTGCATCCATAATACCGCCCATATATTTTCAGTGCGCTTGGAGCTCAGTAGCCTATCTGAATCTGTTTACGGCTCTGCTTTACAGTACAGCGGGGTTAAAACTGGGCTGTGTGACGCCTGCCACTTTGCCATCACAGGATTGGGGCCTTTTTTGAGATTCTCAGCCAATCATCAGATCCGTGTCCTTAGATTGGACTCTGTGGACGCACATATGTTTGTGTTTTAAGGTCGGTGGGGGTGGTGTTTTCATGGCTGTGCTCCGCAGCCAAGAATTCTTGAGAGAGGGTGGGAATAAAAATCATTGGACAATTTGCATCCCTCTTCCTCTCACATTTGCCTTAGGTTCAGCCTAATGACTAGTAGGCTGAAATGGAAAGATTTGCCCTCATGGCTTAACAATTTTATGTCAAGGAAAGGAAAAGGATAAGCATTTTTAAGCCCCTGTTTCTTCCCTCCCATTTTATGTCTTTATAAATATAGATCCATGTTTTCATCTTTTCATACCCTTTTGTGTTTTTTCAGTGAAACTTGAAGGTTGATAGCCTGTTTTTTTTATCCCCTAACTTTAATCATTGTCAATTAAAAGCTATTCAGGCTATTCTTATATGAGAGGAAATATTCAGGTATTGTGCAAAACCTGTTGACTTAAAAGGGTGTTGTCATCACATGGAATGCGAACATGTCAAGATCTTTTGCCTTGTATGCAGCTTGTCTAAGGTGTGAATGTTATTGAGCAATTATCAGTGAGGTAACTAGTTCTTTTGCAAACTTACTCCATTTTTTTGGGTAGTTGGACAGTAATCTGGGATTGTGTGTGTTTGTGAGTGTATGAGGGCTTTTCACAGACGGTGGTTTTTGCTCATTATTTGAATGTTATGTGTCTAATAAGAAAAGCTCAGGTAGCAGCATGTGAAGAAAATTTGCTGTTAGTGTGTCTGTACTGACCAGTGTCAACCCGTTGCCTGTTTTATTACTTCCTACTGTGGCAGAAAAGGAAACATTATACATTGTTCCCTGAGGCAAAAATGGCTGTCCAGGTTGTTTGTGTTTGAACAAGTCAGTGATGTGGAAAGACTGATGTCATCATTTGTGCTCAGGTGACTGTTTTGTGTTATAACTGAAGAGGTTTGTGGTTCTTGAGTTACAGTTCAGGAGAATGGCTGCGAGGGTTGTGTTGTACTTAGGGCCACTAATACGGTCCAGAAAATTTTTCTTTTTGTTCTTTCTGTTACGTAAAAAGCCCCACTGAGGCACCTGTTGTGTTAACTGCCATGCAACCAGCACCCCAGTCAAGTCAACTGAAGCTTATAGTATTAAGATGTGTTAAGTCACATTAGTGTTTTGTCTCAAGGGCAGGAGATCTCATTTGATCATAAAACTAATGTTAGTTAGTCTATATGACCAGGCAGAGAGACTGAACAGTGGCGTGGCAGACAAGGTGCATATATTTAAGCCAAATTACTTCTTGATTTGTGAACCTACAGGCCAGAGGAATTGTGTGTGTGTGTGTGTGTGTGTGTGTGTGTGTGTGTGTGTGTGTGTGTGTGTGTGTGTGTGTGTGTGTGTGTGCAGACAGGGTAGGACATTACAGTGGAATTTGGGGTAGGGGGTAGGGCTTGTCTGGCTTACTGTGTGGGCTGTCTTGTTTCCATCCCCTTTCTGTGCCGGGAGAGATGATGTCATCTGTGTGTGTGTGTGTGTGTGTGTGTGTGTGTGTGTCAGGGTGGATATTACAGCTAGGATGAACAGTAGCTTTTCTATTGGGAAATTTGACTTTTTCTTCCATGGTGGCGCTGCCTAGGTTTCTGTAGTGTATTGCTTTATTATTTACGATGGTTCCCACCCTCCTCGTGCTTCGCTTGCCAAACATAATGAAAAAAATATGTATGACCATTTGGTATAACAGTTTTCCAAATGTTTAAAAGCCGAATAGAAAATACTATTTCTAATACCTGCTCATTTTGCACTACCAGACTCTTATTGCACACACTGCGTCACTTGCCTGCCTCTTCTTTTTACACTGCACATTAACTGGTGGACTATATATTCACTTTCA
>JAQNCB010000006.1:21148666-21160674 GCA_030068295.1 Euristhmus nudiceps | reverse complement strand
ATTTCTGTTATAAATATATTTACACTTAGTATATTAAATAATTTAAAATAAACAGATGCGCAAACAATTATTTTACGTTTGAATTTTAATGAACATGATCACCAAAATTCTATACGTGAAATAATAGACAAAATAATAGTTTTACAAATTACAATTACAATAAAATTCAACAACAACAGCAGCAATAATATTAATCGACACCGCCCTCCGGAATGGCGCAATCTCGTCGTCCCAATGTGGGAGGCGTGTAAAGTATGCGTGAACAAAATGGCACGTCTTACCACAGCTCGAGGCGTGGCAAGGCGTGCCACAAATTCGTGCAAGTGACAGAGGACCTTATGACTGTGCTGGAGATAGACCAATGAAATACGAATTTTAATTTGCATCTGTGTCTACTCTCAAATTATGAGAGATTGTGTCAACATCCTTATGAGTGTAACAGAACCTGAATGGTACAGAAATATGCTCTCTTTGTCCAGGTATGTTCCAAGAAAGAACAACAGTGCTGTTAATAAAGTCAATGGAAAAATCAACCAACTCATGAAAGTATTTATACTGATGGTTTCTTTACGTCCCAAACCTCCCACAGAGGAACAATCAGCCATATCTCCAGTAACTACCCTCAATCCACTCATGTCTCGATGAAATGAATTCAGTGGAAAAACGACTCAATGTGCAGTTGTGTAGTTCAAGATAACACAGCTTCTCATCCTTCGCATAGGCAAATCTCTCAACTGGGAAACAGCACTGTTCAAACAAGGTAACAAATTTTTAGCATCTAATGCAACTTCACTGAACTGTTTCACAGGCTCTTCCACCATTCCCCAGAAGGAAAGGTGTTGGAAAGAAACTCAGAGCAGGCAAAGAACAAGGTGAGTAGACAATTATGCCTTGGATTTTGCAGTGTTGCATCAATCAATGGTTTGAATGAATCAGTGCTAAAATATGTATTGTGATGAGGCCTAAAGGTGGAGATTCTCCCTGAACTAAATTGCAGAGATTACCATGCTTCCCTTGCAAATAAATTCACCCCCTTAACATTTTTACTACTTTATTGCCTTACAACATGGAATTAAATTGAATATTTTGGGAATTTATTAGTCAATTTACACAATATGCCAACAAGTATAAATTTATAAAATATTTGTTATGCAAAATAAACAAAAATAGTACAAAACATACCTATCCATGTGGAGCTTTCCAGCTCCTACAGAGGGTCACTCTGCTCCCCAGCTCTGGAACTCTCTCCCTCCTGACCTCCGTACCATTGATTCTCTGCCATTCTTCATATCCAGACTCAAAACCCACCTGTTCAGACAATTCTACACTACCTAGTCACACACCCACTTTAAATATTATCCTCTGTTTTATTTTGTTTTTTTTTTAATATACGTATTTTACTGTACAGTGTCCTTGGGTGTTTTGAAAGGCACTTTTAAAAAATTATTATTATTATTATTTGTTTAATGCCCTCCTTACCCGGTGTGTGAGCTTTGGTGGACAGCCCTCTCTTGGCAGGTTTGTGATGGTGACATTTTGTGATGATGGATTTAATGGTGCTCTGTGGGATTTTCAAAGTTTTGGATTTTTTTCCCCAACTTTTATACAACTTTGCCCGTGACCTCCTTGGTCTGCATGGTGCCACTTTCTTGGTGGAGTCTCTTGATTCTTGATTAGTGGTGTTGAAGACTCTGGGGCCATTCCGAACAGGTACACTGTATGTAAATGTGAGTATTTAAAAAAATTATTATATTTATTTAAATAAACGATGACATAAGCAATATCCCCCGCCCCACCACCAATTTTAACCATTTTGTGCAGATCTCTTACATAAAATGCAATAAAAAATGTTTTGATTAAAGGCAACAAAATAGAAAAAATAGCAATCTGGTGAATGCTTCAGCAAGACGCTATATGAATATCTGTATCAATCATCTCCTCTAGAACCACAACAGATGCATCAGGTACTCCAACCCTAATATGCATCCAGTCTTTCATGAGCCCATGATCCCGGCCACTCCTGAGCCCATGCAAACTGCCTGCACCGAACTAGGCTCCACTGAGCGTGAAAGACGGAAGAGAGAACGACTATGTTTATACTGTAGGAACCCAGCCAGAACAACACAGAGCTCTTCAGTTTCACTGACTGTTGCTTCACCCATCTCTGCGGTGACCTGTTGTGGTTAATTGTTTACCCTCTATCTGCATATTAAATACTTAGTAACAGCTTCAGCTCTGGTTCATTCAATTCACCAATGCACTCATCTTACAACACTCTAACCCCTTTGACTTAGAGGTGGATGCATCTGAGCCTGTAGTAATCCCAGGAAGTAGTAAGCTCAATGATTCCCAATTTACACCCAGTGGCCTTCTTATCTAGAATGTTCTCTCCCACTGAATAAAATTATAATGCTACATTCAAGAACTACTGGTCATTCAACCTGCTGTACAAGAATGTAAATACTGGCTCATGGGTACAAGCCATCCATTTAATGTTTATACTGATCACAGGAACCAGGAAATAACTCAAGACCACTAAAAGCCTCAATCCACACCAGGACTGCTGAACACAGTTCTTCATCCAATTTAATTTCACAGATCCCCACTGACCTGGCTCCAAGAATATGAACATAGACTCATTATCGCATATGCGTCCAGCCCAGAACCCTGAGCCAGCCTCTGAGTCAGTTCTGCCACCGTTATATTTCCTGAGAGCCATAACCTGTGAAATTGATCAGGAAGTCATGAATACAATCCTGTACCATGTTCCTGCCAACTGCCTCCCCTGCTACAACTATGAGAATCGTAACATGAGCAAACATAGTACACAACACCAGCTACACCAAGAACTTGCTCAAAGATACTTACAAGTACAAATGATAGACAAATAATCAATCTCCACACACACACACACACACACACACACACACACACACACACACACACACACACACACACAGTTAATACCCTTTGATCAGACCTTTCCCAAGCTTAAGGCCCTCTGACACTTGCATGATTTTGTATCAAGATTTATCACGACTTGAGTCTTGGCAAGTCTCGAACTGGTTTTGAACTGTCTTGAACCAGTCCTGATCACGTCCTGAGGTCCTGCCATGTCGTGACGAGAATTTGAAATGTTCAAAATTCAGTTCCCGACAAAATATCCTGACTGGGTCTTGAATTAGCCCTGAACGCGTCTTGATGGTCCGGGGGAATCGTTAACGCGTCTTGTACTTAATGCAGTGACGTAAACGTGATTTATGTCCCTTGATGCACACCGCAGCTGGCCTAACACAACATGTGGAGAAAGTGTAGGTTTACCTTTCTCAACCTCCATCCTTGAGTGGAAGTCCAATCACACTCATTGTCAAACATATGGTGATCAAGGTGATCACTGAATCTGTGACTGCATCCATGTCTGGTCTTGATTTCACAAATGGGTCATTCTCTGAAACTGGGTCTAATTTAATGATTTACATTTTGGACCTAGTATTTTCCAAAAACTGTAAAGAATTAAAAGAGCAAACCTTACCCAAAACATACCACATGGGAACATACCCGTCAGACAAAATAGTTTGATTAAAAAAAAGAAATAAATGTGTGGACGAAAATTGTGACTTTTTTGTTACTTATACTTTATGCCATGCAATCACCGAAATTGTCATCTCAAAGTGTAAATTGTAGGGCCTGCAATAAAGATTCTGGATTAAAATTTACATCCAAAGTAGAAATTCCTGATTTTTTTTCTTTGTGGACTGAGACTCGCACATCAATTTACGGTTTCGTACGTAACCGGTGGTGTCCACACCAGTCACATATGGATTGCATTTTTTTCTGTGAGGGGTGATGGTCCATGTTATGATATTCACAGTACAATTCCTCCTGAAGGGTATTTATTTCATACATTGTCAACTCGTAATTTATTCACCCAAAACAAATGGGATGAATTTGATGTCCATATGTGAATGAATGTGAATAAGTATTTGGTGTTACATACGGATTTATTCATGTTTATTACTAATAAAAGTGCAGGTGTGTGCATGAAGTAGTTGTCTCACTGCATTTCTAACAGTGGTTCATGAATTTATGGTCAATGTGGAGGGAAATAAGCTGGACCTCATTTCACCCCAATGTCAAACTTTATGGGATCAGTTTCAGAGAATGACTTGTATTGCAATGTAATAATATAATACAATAAAATTGCATTAATTTTTTTCTGTATTCAAAACACAGCATTTAATTTTAGATCATAGATTATCTGTATCCATAATACTACATGTTCATTTCTATCCCAATTTAATAAATTTATTAATATATTACATGGTTAGATTTTACCCCAAATATTTTATTTATCCATTATTTAATTTATTTATTTATTGTTAGTTTTCCATAATGTTTTCTCCCTAATTTTAGTAATATCCAATTCCCACCTATGAAGTATTGCCTTCCCCATCACACGACCACCACCAACCAGAGAGGGGCGAAAGCATACACACGCCCCCTCTTTGACATGCAATGCCTGCCACCCACCTCTTTACGAACTGCTGCACATGAGTATTTGGCTGCGGTCTCACACACTCAGAGGTACAGCACTATCCGTCCCCTTATACAAATGAGCTCACAGATGCCCATGACTGGCTGGCGATCGCTGTGAGTGACAAGGAAGTGAGCATATGCCATCCCTCCTTCCCATGAGAGCTCGGCCAATTAGCTCCCATGGAATCCCAGTCAAGGATAGCTGTGGCATTAACATGGATTCGAACTTGCAATCTCTGGGTTAATAGTCACACACCTTCTTTACCCAAAATCTTGTTGATTTGGTTGAACAATAAACTAATGATTTTCCATAATTGTAACATCATACAAATACATGATTTTTGTTTGAATAAATTAGGCAAATTTAATTAGACGAAGCCTCATGTGTATAGAGAAAGGCAGTCAAATTGTTCCAATTCAAAAATACATCTAAAATATCAGTCATCAATTTGCCAAGGTTATTCAAAAATATTTTTAAGGCTCCCGAGGTGCATGACCACTAACCCGGATCGAATCCAGGTTAATACCACAGCCATCCGGGGACCCCACGGGAGGGAGGGACGCCATATACTGACTTCCCTGTCAGTCACAGTGACTTCCAGCTGTCTGTGAGCTCATTCATACAAGGGCTTTTCGTCCTGAGTGTGGTAGATCGTCAAATGCACATGCACCGCAGTTCAAGAAGAGGCGGGTGGTTATCATTGCATGTCACAGAGGAGGCATGTGCATGCTTTCATCCTTCCCTGAACAGTGGTGGTTGTGTGATAGGGAAGGCAGTACTTGATGGGTGGGAATAAGATACGACTAAATGAGGGAGAAAATGGGGGGAGGGGGGTAAATATATGTACAGTTGAACCTCGCTCGACCACACCCCGATCGTCCGGATTTTGGGTCCTACAGACAACACAATAATATTTTTTAAATTAATTAATAATTTTTTTTTAAGGATAGTTCGCAAGCACTCCGCGCGAGCAGC
This sequence comes from Euristhmus nudiceps, assembly GCA_030068295.1. Lineage (NCBI taxonomy): Eukaryota > Metazoa > Chordata > Actinopteri > Siluriformes > Plotosidae > Euristhmus > Euristhmus nudiceps. The sequence goes on along the minus strand of JAQNCB010000006.1, from coordinate 21,155,162 downwards.
AGCCCAAGCAGTGCGAGCACTACTTTAAATCATTGACTGTATTGTATACAATATATAGTACATGTATTTACTGTACAGGTACAATATAAATTTATTATTTGGGTGTTAAATGTTCAGGACTACTGGGCTTTTACAGAACTTTGAGGTGATTTTACTTGTATACAGTATTCAGTATGGAGTATAGCCCCGCCCAAAAGAAAAAAATAAACACTTCACTCGACCGAACTATTCACTAATCCGGACACCCTATAACCCCTTTTAGTCCGTACGAGCGAGGTTCAACTGTATATGTATATGTATATATTAAAAAGTTAAAGGTGATGAAATGATAGTCATAGAACAGTGCTCAATACGTGGAGTAGAGCGAAGTACATCTTGTATAAAAAAAACCCCTGAAAAATATTATATGATATATATATATATATACACACATACACATACATACACACACACATTTAAAATGACTATCAGACTGTAGTGCCTCACATAAATTAAAGAAAATGTTTAGATTGATAACAATGATAATCAGATTTCTTTTTTCCTTCCATTTTCTGGTCTTATTTTATTTTTCCTCAAATTAGTCATGGCTAATTTCTACCCACTGGCCCATTCTCTTCTGTTGCACGGCAGCTTCATTCCAAGACGGTGAGGGCTAACAAGTGCTTCTTCAGGGACATCACAGCTTTTCAAACTGATGCTCATACAGTGACATAAGGCAGGCATGCATGATCAGCTAGCGTCATTCTAATTGATAGGGTGGAGAGTGATGCCATCCTTCCCATCCAGAGAGCAGGGCCAATTATGATCTCTTGGACTCAAATGGCTATGACATTGTCAGAATTCAAACATGCAATTTCCCAAGTATAACGCTTCATCATTTCAACATGGGAGAAGAATTCAAAATTTTTACTGAAAAAAGAAAAAGGAAAAAGTGGGGGGGAGTATGACATATAAAATAAGAAAACATTCATAATTTTCATTCTCACTACATCAGCTAAAATGTCTGCAGTAGAAAAAACAGCTGTCAGTTTTTTTTTTGTTTTTTTTTACAAAATACCAATGTTTTCTCATGACATGATCAATCCAGGGATTTTTTAAATGAGTTTTTATAGCCTCAAACAGGCTTCAAATCAAACTGCAGCGTTCAGTTTATTTGTCTCAGATAGCTAATAAAAAGGATTTTAATCTCAGACCTACTGTTTTCTCAGGACTGGTGATCAATCTGAGTTTTTTTTCTTTGATCGGTTCTCTTCAGCATTAAATTGCTTCTGGGTGAACCTCTGTGTCCATGAAGGTCAGCATTCCTGCTTAGTTTCAAAATTATTTAGCAGCTTCAAATTCTGTGTAGAAGACTATTATGATTTTAATAATACTCAAACAGAATCAAAAAGAGTCTGATCTGTTAAAAGGCGCTGAGATTCCCAGTCGTTTAATGTCTCAGTAAAAGCAAAAATACTAAGCAACTGGAATAAGTGTGAGACTTTTAGCTCTGAATCCTCTCTCTCTCTCTCTCTCAAGTCTCTCCTCTCTTGGGTTTTATAGGTTTTCACTATAACCTTGATGACAGCTTCCTTTTAAATCTTGCCTCTTTCTTCACCAGTGTTCACAAAGAGTGCATTTTCTCTTCACTCTTATATACAGGCAGGCTTCTCCTGTTTATTTAATTGCACAGTAGTGCGAGTGCTCCAGAAAAAAACTTCAAAACAATTCAGTATTTTTACCTGCTCCTCATCCTTTCCCCTCTACTCTTCTAATATTTTACTTATCCTTTGGTGTGGTACTTTAAAAGATCGCATGGGTATGGTTTTAATATCAGACGGCAGGACAGGTCCAGAGTAACCATGAATGTCACAAGGCTGAGATATGTGAAGTGGCACTTAGAAAACAAGATGTGTACCCAAAATGTTTATACAACACCTACACACACACACACACACACACACACACACACACACAGTGATTGGCATATAGTTACCCTGCCGGGAGGCACATGCCTTACAGCACTAAGCCATGAGTTGGCACACTCATTACTGGAATTCTCACACACCTGCTGGTTATTCGGCATAAGGACATGGCATGTGTGGCAATATTCACTGTCCACATAGAAAACAGCTACAGGTAAAAAGCACCAATTAAAACTGGTTAATATCAGTTCATTAGGAACATTGCTGTTTCGAATAGATAAAGGAGATAAAATAAACACACCCACACACACTTGTAACTACACTTGATTATTTAACACCATCCCTCTTTTCTGTCTCCTGTCTCTCAACTTGCTCACTTCTTTTATCTTTCCCTTACTGCTTTCTCCGTTTCACTTTCTCTTGTGGTGTCCCCCTCTCTCCAGGCTTATCTGATAGACGGATGTAACGATAAGTCCTCCACTTCAGAGCTTTGCTTTCCCTCAGGCAGAAAGTGTTATCTGTAGTCTGCATGGTGAGTGAGAGAGAGAGAGAGAGAGAGAGAGAGAGAGAGAGAGAGAGAGAGAGAGAGAGAGAGAGAGAGAGAGAGAGAGAATTGCCCTTTTCATCAAGGGTCAATTCCACTGGCAGTACTTCAGCAGCCATGGCGCGGTAGCCACTGTACTCCATCCCTTTATGTTGAAATTCCTGTAACAGCATCACTCATTTGTTGCATTCGCTTGTGAATTTCATGACGTTTATGTGATTTTCATGAGATCTCGTACAACGTGTGATGCGCCACACCTTCTCAATGTCTTGCTCAGAGTGGCCAACCTCCCCTTCTCTCAGACTACTGTCGTACCTGCACCAGGTCACCATCACTGGTGCATACAGACCAGGAAACCGGTTTCAACATTTATTCTTGGTATTGGAATCTTTTGATGTTGTCAAGGGTTGGTTTATTAAGAGAATATTTGAATGGTCACGACTTTAAAACCACCAACAGGGAGAGGGAGAGAGAGAGAGAGAGAGAGAGAGAGAGAGAAAAAGAGAGCGACAGAGAGAGAGAGAGAGAGAGAGAGAGAGAGTGAGGCTCTAGGCATCAGCATGCAGCACATGCATTTCCGCAGCACTTTCAAATCACCGTGTGATGCTCTCCCGCAATCACACACGCGCAGCTGCGGTAATTTTCTGCGATGGGAGATCAATAAAGCACATTGAGGAAAGCGAGATCCCATTTTTTGACCCGTTACCTTCCAGCTGTCTTCGCCAATCAGACGCGCCACCGTTACCATGACGACTGCTGGCGAAGGCCACCTCTCAGAGCTGCATGAAAGACCTGCGCATTTACATTTATTTCCAGTGCCTCAGATCTTCTTAAATCAGTTGAAACATTAACTAAGCATCATTAACCGGCATGTGTTAATGTAGCTTAATTAGTCACAGTGCAGTTCCTGAGTAATTGGCCACACGGTTCCTGTTGATTTTGGCTCTGTCCAGCACATTGGATATGAAAGCAAACTTCAGTTATGATCTTAAATTAAAGACTGTTACTGGATCAAGAATATTAATTACGGTATGTCACGATGCTATTAGGTTACTCACATACAGACTGGTGCTGTGGTGATAAAATGATTTCCAAGACAGCTCTGAACTGAGTTAAAAAATATAAGACATATCATATAATATTATAAATATAATAACACATTTGTGCTCCAGTGAAAATGCCAAGATCATGCAGACAATGGGGAAGAAGTCATCGCAGAGGCATAAATATTCCTTACAAAAGTCTAGTTTTGTATTATCAAAAATCAATAGCAGCTTCTAGGAGAAACAAAATGAAGTTCTAAAGTAACTGACGAAAATCTAATTAAAAAAAAAAAAAAAAAAAGACAAAATGCAGCAAATTGCCTTTTTATGCCTTCAGTGTTTTCAGTCAGAAGAATAAGATATACAGTCCATACACATTCACAACAAATCTGTTAACACTTGATATCCAATGCCTTGTTTTGCCTTTTATTGAGTTGTGTTTGCAGTCAGGGCTGGGTTAGCAGGCTGTGAAGGAGCCGCAGCTTGCTCTCTACATCACTTGAGAGGAGATGGAGATGCTGCATAAGGGGTCTGAAGGGCCAATTCCTCCCATTTATGATGGGGAGAGATTCAATCCACCATACCAAAGCATGGCTTATTGGGGTCAAAAAAATGGATGGGAGAGACTCTCAGTGCAGAACACAGGCACAAAGAGAGACGGCGCGCTCAATAAAGCTAGAAAGAGCGCAAGGAGAAACCAGCATTTAATAATAAAAAAAAAAAAAAAAAAAAAAAAAGAATCGGTGACTGTGAGAGAGCTGCACTTTCGAGGCTAAAGGTTATCGCACTTCTTCTGAACCCCTCTCCTGACAACGCGCACTCTCTGCTGTTACCATGGCAACATCCGCCGCACAATGACAAGAAGTGTCAAGGCTTGTAGGAGCTACCTGAACATTTGTATACAAGAGAACATTGCTTAGACAGAGAAGAAATGCAGAACTCAGAAATAGAAATCCAAGAGAAAGACTCACGGAGAAAGACAGAGAGAGCGCGCGCGCGAGAGAGAGAGAGAGAGAGAGAGAGAGAGAGAGAGAGAGAGAGAGAGAGAGAGAGAGAGAGAGAGAGAGAGCGAGAGCGAGAGCAACCAAGTGCGACGAAGAGAGGGTGTTGGAGAGGAAGAGAATGACAGAGCAAGAGACAGAGTAAGATGATAGTGTGTTCAAGGTTACTGCGGAACAGACCTTTGCGTGTTCATTAAGGATTCTGGAAGATAATTGGCTTTGGAGATGAGCTGTATAGAGATAGAGCGGTGGAGAAAGAGAGAGAGAGAGAGAGAGAGAGACGGAAAGTGTACAGCATGAGCACAGAAAACACTGTGTATGTGTTATTCCTCTTATTTGAAGGAAATAACAATAATTGTCACATACATCATAAGGATGCTAATACAAGCAATAGGTATATGCCATAATATGCATGCTGAATGTGTGCATGTGCGAGAAAGAGAGAGAGAGAGGGGCAGAGAGAAAGAGAGAGAGCGAGAGAGAGAGCGAGAGAGAGACACTAAAATGGTTGACAGAGGCTGAACACTCATGGTGGAGTGACTGGTGTTTTATTGTGTGAGATGTGCCACTGTCAAGACAACAATATCCCAGCAAATCAACAGCTCTGCAACACATGCACACGCACACCCCCCCACAAACAACACGATATTATCAACCTCAATTCTACATCTGAAAAGAGACTCCTTTCCCACATACATTAATACTTCTTTTAACATATACCGTACACATAAAACAAAAGAAATTGTTTGCAGGAATGCACAAACTCCTCCACAGTCTCTCTCATCCATTCACATTAAAGACTATACTGTTAGATTCAAGCGGTGAGTTATGCAGTCACTCTTCTCCTCTTCCTCATGCTCATTGTCTTCATCACCTTCATCTTCATGATCCATGGTTGACCATTATGTTCTGCACAGGAAAGAGAAAAACAGCCAGCTGTTTACATTCATCATTCGCACTCGGTGCCATCTTTACAATCCCCTTCTCTCTGAGCTCTTCTATTAAAAATGTTACTGGATTCTAGGTAAGGAAAAATCACACCCACACCCTCACCGGTTTATGCTTAAAAACATTAAACCACAGCACTATTAAATTCATGATTCACATTGGTCAGAAGCTGTGAATATTTTATAACAGTACAGTGGTTTCAGGGCACATCACAGGTTTTGACTAATGCACTGATTACCTCCGACACAAAAAGAAGAATTCAGGGAGAGGTATTTTAATCAATCATTAGGGTTTGTTTTTCGTTTTGTCTCCCTGTTTGACAGTTCATCTTGACCAAGCCTGTGCAAGGAGCTTGGTGGGGACACTACCCTACCTGAGTGCCAGAGATGGTTTCATTTTGGAATGTCAAGGTCAAAGGTGAAGGTCAATCAGAGGTCAGAAAAAAATTGGCGTTAGAGCGCTTATCACTTTGAAACAAGTGCTGACAGACATGCTGTTACTGTGGAACACTAATAGGAAGCCATATATGAACTTTCACGGATTTCAACTTGTATATGTTTTTTTTTCTTTATTATGCCGCTTTTGGATGATTCGACTTAGACTCCAGAGCGACGTATATATTCCAGAGAATACGGTACATTTCTTTTTTGTTTTTAATGTTAATAAGGATACACTGTTATGTAGCGGTGTACTAATAATAATTTTATTGACAAGTAATACTATTTATAGTCACGCGCGGGGTGCGTGCGTGTGTGTGAGTGAAATGTTTTCTTCTTCCTAGGGGGGGGGTGTCACAGAAAATAGTTGAGAAACGCTGATATAAACTTAGACATACAAACACTTTTGGAGCTCCACTTTCAGGCAGTGCCTAAATATTTATATCATGAAAAGCTGTTCTTTATTACCCCCACCCTCCAAAGGGTAGCGAGGGTTTTGTAATTGGGTCCGTCTGTCTGTTTGTTTGTTTGTCTGTCTGTCTGTCCGAGCGTGTATCTCAAAAAGTACTGATCTGATCGACTTCAAACTTGTACATGTGATGGGGAGTCACCGTGGCTC
>JAQNCB010000006.1:21036907-21048966 GCA_030068295.1 Euristhmus nudiceps | reverse complement strand
ATAAATAAAAAGAATCTCCCATTTATTGATATGTCAAAAGGGGCGAGGGTCTTGCAATCTCTGATTGTCTTGTTTTTACAATGTATTACATTCCAAAATAAACAGCATAACTTACTCTTTCTGATATGACGATACTTTCTGATGTATCTCTGTATGCCAAAGCATTGTTGACAAATCCAGTTCAGAAATTATAGCAAACAGATCAATGAATTTGACTTGCATTAAAAGGTCCCTCCATTTTCCCCAGATACCATTGGTTGGTTTTACTCTGACCCATTCTGTTTTGCTAAGTTTTTGGATTAGGGAAAATTTATAGATTTAGGTACTGCCTAAAAGCAGAGCTCTAGATAAGACATCTTTACTGACAGCAATCTGCATCTGGATTTGCTTTTCAGCGCCTTCACTAGCTGATTTCCACTTTCATTTGTATAACCTGTCTTGTTAGTATAATTATCCATTTATCGACTTCAAGTTTCTGATTTTGGTGTTTGCTCCATCAACATTTATTTACCTGCAAATTTCACTGTCTGACCTGAGTTAGGTTGTGTTTTTCATTCTGTGCGAATCTTGGCAGTGGTTCTCCTTTCTGGGTTTCAGTTTCACTATTAGCTTAATAATAAACCCAACTTTTTGTTGCTGTTGTTGCAATGCAGCTTGTCATCATGGAAGTCAGTGGTACATAACAGTCAATCAGCATCAACTCCATGATGTGGCAGCCTTACTGTAATTCCTGTAATAGGTACTCACAGGCACCAGATGGACATGGGACAAACATCCAAGCCATGTGCATGACTGTGAAGCTCCTCTCTGGAGCCCTGCTATTATCATTGGTTAACTTCTTGTGTGTTACACAATGTTCCTTATTAAGGCACCATGCTCTTGTTGTTGGGAGAAATTTTTTTTTAACTTTCAAAAATAATACCTAATATAGTCAGTGGACACTAATCTGTAAATGGAAGTACATTATACTGTAAATGCAACACTACATTAGAAAAGCACTAGCATTTCTAGTGAACAATGATGAGGATTGTTGGTCTGGTACTTCCCTTTTTTGCATAGTGCTTGTGCATGTAAATTTTTCTTTCTTGTTTTTCTTTTATTGGTAGAAAGTAGCACACTTAAGGGGAATGGATATACACCTGTGCAAGGTTGGATTCTGCACATAACTGCATAGCATACTCATGTCATTTATCATATTGCAGCTGTTACATGCTACCCTAGGAAATTTTGTTTAGGTGTAATGATACAGTGTGTTAGTGCATGATGTACCTTAATCATGACAGCTTGCACATCTTTTCGAAAACAATTTATTAAACAATAATATAACATTCATTATAAAAATGTAATAATTTTGCACACACTCTGGATTACTGGATTCAAAAACAGTGGCTGGGTGACACTTCTGATGGACAAAAATACGCATGTGCAAATTTACTTGATGTAATTACAGTAGCTGCTGTGAGAGTGTGATGAAAGGTCTGGCTTGACCCCTCCAAAAAATTAATGGTTTTTGAATTCATTGCAAAATTGCGAATGATAACATTGACGGAGCTGTGAAACAAGGAACACAAAAAGTAATGGCACAACTTTAGGATACACATTTTTTTTATTTTTTAATTGTAGAAACAACTTCTCATTTTCCTGGCTTGACTCACACTAGTGTGTAATGAAATAGATTTATCATTACTCACACAAAGTTATTCGAGCTTTTGGTTCACCAGACATCATTCTCACCGCTAAATAGACCGGCTCAGTGAAGGTCACATTAAAAGTATGGAGAAGAGTTTTGGATCCAGTCATATTGCTTATGCTAGAAAATGTTACACAATTTTTCTGGAAGCTAAGGCGGATCTCCAGCTTCTGTAAAAATGGGGTACGCTTGAGCGGAGTTTCTGTTCCTCCTTCATATGCCCTTAGTTGATTATCGTACCACATTAAGCACCAAGCTCCACTTCTGCTTTCTAGGCCACTTTCAGCACCAGAGCGGGGAAGCCCCCCGTAGCACAGCCCCACAACCCATGGGCAACGTTCAGCTTGTAAAATCCAGCAGTGTTCTCCTTTGAAGAAGCTTTGGGAACTCAGAGCCTGAAAGTAGTTGGTGAACCTCTGTGGCCCAGCTGGATAAGGTTGTTTGACACCACTGAAGGACACAGATTTAAGATCCTCAGACAGAACAAGGGAAGGGTGCACGGTGTCAAAATCAAATGTCACCTCAGACGGGTTTAGAATATTTCGTAAACGGCGTTGGGCAGCTCCAAGTTTCAGACGGAGGTCATGGTTCTGGTGTTCCATTTCCTCACACATGTAGGTTATATTGAGGCTTGCCTCATTCTCACCACTCACTCCATTTTTCTGAGGTTTTACAATCAGGCTGGCGGCAAGTTTCTCAACCTCAGGGACCTCTTTACAAAGTCGATCCTTATCTTGTACCTCCAGCAAGGTGTTAACCTGGAGCTCTGTTTCCTTAAGCTGCTTGTGGAGACATGACAATTTTTGAACATTGTTCTTCAAAATCTCCTCTCTTGGCCTTAAATGGGCTTCCAGAAGCTCCATCCCTGCTATACTGTAACTCTTCAAAAGCTCCACCATCCCCTCCAGAACGGCTTGCGCTTCGGCTTTAAAGTCGGTGTTTAGCGCCTTAACTGAGGCTTCTTTTTGCTTTGCCTTGGCCAACAGATCATCCACCAGTTCAAGCTTGGCTTGGATATCCATCATCACAGGAGTTATTCGAGATCTGTGTTTGCTTACCTCACTGGATAACTTGCTGTCTGTAGAGTTCGAATGATCAGAAACATCTTTACTAGTTTTGGATGTTGCTTCGAATCCTTCTGTTCCCTCGCCTGAACAACATGGCTCCTCTTTTCGTTCCATCGCCTCATTTTCAATGCTTCTCTGATGTGCGCCATCAGCTGTTTCCTGCATGGTGGCATTGCAACTTTGTACTGTATTTTCCAGTTTATGGTTCCTCTGTGCAAATTCAGAATTCTTATACTCCACTTTACACTCTGGGCAGCGATTTTCAAATACACCTCCTTTAAATATCCTGCTCTCCTCCAGACATGCACAGCAAAATGAATGACCACAATGAAGTGTTACAGGATCAGAAAAATGGAGACAAATGCAGCAGCTGAGCTTCTGTTCCAAGGGATTTTCTAAATTGTTTGCAGCCATCTTTGGTAACTTTGTCTGTTAATTCTTGATCTGCACAAATGGGGGAAAAGGCAAAATAGAGCTTTAAGCGTCTTCAGCCAGTTTACACATAATTATGATTGTGGTGGATCGCAGGATCACCAGCATATGGCAGAAAAACTCCCTAGATTAATTCATTCACTTAATCTTACGAGTGTCAAAAGGAGGCTGGAGTCGAATCCGGACGAAGGTAGGGTACACCCAGAACAGCTCACAAGTCCTTCGCAGGGACAACACACTCACTCACACCCTGGGGCAATTTGGAGCAGCTAATTATTCTAATGCGCACGTCTGTGGACTGTCTGAGGGTGCCGGATTACCCAGAGCAAACCCATGCATGCACATGGAGAACATTCAAACTCAACACAGAAATGCACTCACTGAGTCAAAGACCCTCTTCAATTGAGGTGGACGTGCAAACACTACACTGCCATGCTGCCGCAGAGACTATTTAATGTCGCGTAAACTATGCGCAAACTATGCGTGAACTCGTCGTGAAGAATGCGTGAACTAGTGCGGGAGCCGTGCAAGTGTGTCAGGGGAGCTTTTCCTCCCACAGTCAAAAAACATGCACACTGGCTAATTTGCTGATCTAAATTACCCCTAGGTATCCATGCTTCATGAATGAAAGTGTGAATGGTTGTGTGTTTGCTGGTTCTGTGATAGTCTAGCACAGTCTGGGATTGTTCAGGGTGTACCCTGCCTTTACCTAGTTTAGGTTACTAGAATTACCCAGTTCAGGAAATGAAATGAAATGAAAGATAGAGACAGAGCCACACACACACACACACACACACACACACACACACACACACACACAGAGAGAGAAAGAGAGCGAGACTCAAAGATAGAGTAATTTCCGGAAGATTAGAAATGATGATAATGTGCAGTTTAACAGTTTAAGTACGACATATAATTTTAGGTTTTTTTTGCTCCCAAACCTTTTGTCGATAAAATAAGTTTAAAGTTGCTTATTTGGTTTCATTTCCTGCAGTAAGTTTCATTTCCCTGTCCCGTTATGTCTCTGACGAGATTCTGAAGCGCTGTGAATAAAATTCGCGCATCACACCAAACAGTAAGAGAGAATAAACCCGGTATTAATCCTGAACATAACATTAACACTTAAACTCAAAGATTTAAATCAAAATTACCCTCATAATCCAACCTTACTCCAAGAACACCAACCGCTGAGCAGCCCGAACCGGACACCACACCGCCAGATCAAACCCAAGGTATATTTAAAGGAAACTAACACTCGGTCATAAATCTATGAAATGCATCACCTTTGCTCCTTCCTCGCGCTGGTTTACAGTAAACTCGTGTTGCACACTGCACACCTGTTCAGAAGCACACAGGTGCATTATGGGTAATCTGGGATGGGAATCATGATTCAACTCCCTGGAACAGTGTGACCCAAAATACCTCCTACATTTCAGAGGTAAATATTGCATCAATAGTTATAGATGATTAAATTATCACAAATTAAGCTTCAGTTCATAGTTTTTATTCATCATTTTTTGCACAAAGGAAATAATAATTCCATCTTTATTTATCTTTAGAATGTAGGAGGTTTTTTTTGGTCACCCTCTATTATGACCTAAAATAAGCTTACAGGAAACAGCATTTCAAATATACATGTATAAACAAGTATAAATCAAGCATGTCCCAGCAAATTTCCCCAATATCAATAATTTAAAAATAAAACCTGCAGTACCCCTAATGAATCCAAGAGCAGTATTGAACAAACACAAAGTTGGTTAAGGTCAAGAGTCCACTTCCACACTAACAGAAACTTATACTGTTCTTATCCTTATTATTCCTAAAGTTAAATTAAAGCAGAAGTACGGAGTGAGATCGTTTTTACACAACAGTGCAGGTAAGAAGTCATGACTCAAAATTGAGTATTTAAAAAAAAAAAAAAAAAAAAAGGTTGTTTTTCCTGAACAGGATTTACAGTAGCAGTCACCTCATGTTGTTGACGTCTTCAGCCTTGCCAAGAGAAAGGCCGCTTTTGACAATAAAGTACACAACAGTAAAACACAACTCATATCATCCATTCACCAACCCTTTACCTTATCCTACTCGGGTCACAGGGAGGATGGAGCCTAGCTCAGCCAACTCTGGGCAGAGGAAGGGTTATCCCTGAACAGCTCATCAGATCATCACCACACAGCATAAACAAACAAACAAACACAAACACAAACACACACACACACACCTAGGAGCAATTTGGAACACCCAATTAGTTTAATGTGCATGTCTTTGGACTGTAGGAGGAAACCAGAGCACCCAAAGAAAACTCTGGCAAGCACTAGCAGAACATACAAACTCCACAGGCAAACACCTTTAACAAGTCTGGGACCTTCTTGGTGAGAGGCAGACATGCTAATCCGTGTGCCACCATGGGACTACAATTTATATCCACAGAACAGACAGTCTGAAAACTTTAATCCTATAAATTAGAAAAAAAACCTGCAAAAATAACCCCTGTGACCACGTTATGTACCATATATATTAAAAAAAATCCCTCTGATAAAGCTCATGTGGAATAATGTCACATATATGTATTACATGGAGTTATTATACCAACATGTCATTTCATTACACAACAAACTAGTTGATCTAGAAGGTTTAATTTTGATTCATTCATATGCAGGAATAAAACGGGGGCATTTGATTATTTATTTATTCAGAAGAGATTCCAGCAACTGAAAAAGCTCAGAAATCCTAGCACCCGAAAAATCCCAGAGATCCCAGCACCCCTTAAATACTTTAAACCATGCTTATTTCCCTCCACCACAATAAAAGATAAATACATTAATATTTATGATTAGAGCTTTAACAACATTAAAGATTTTTCTTTTCAAATTTTTTTTCCTGTTTTCTTTATACGTGTTACTGTTTTGCATTGGTCTGAGATGAGAGTCTGACACAGAAATCAAGACTTATTTAGGCACACAAATAATCCAAATTTACAGTTTGTCATCATGAATTGTGCATCTCTTAATAAGGATTAATGCATAGACTTTGGGCTCAAAGGTGTAGTGGAAAGTAAAGAGATGGGTATCTAGGATCAATACTTCATCTTAAACTGCAGATCAAAAAAACCATAAAAAAAGTTTAAAATGCTGTACAATGCGGCTTTTTGCGCACACACCCACTCACACACTTATCTTTTGGCATATGAGCCGAACCATATGGTAAAATTGTACTTGACTTGAAGATCTAGCTGTCCCAGCATACAGCTTTTGTTACATTCAGGTCTTTAGTGTCATGGTGCAGAGAGCTAACGAGAAGCCGGGGAGCTGGTGAAACCAGAAAGACATGGGAATGCACTGCCGAAGTCTACAGTGAAGAGAAGTCCAGTTGTGGTAAGGGTTCTCTCCAGAAAGAAAAGTGGCTGAATTCTGGGTAATCAAAGGATGCACGCTGGCCTTTACAGAGGAGAGGGAAGAAATGTTCCACCATCTCACTCAAGTGGGAATACCTAGAAAACAATATTCTTGTTAAATAAATAAATAAATAAGAAATAACAACAACAACAACAACAACAACAACAATAATAATAATAATAATAATGTCTTTATTACGAGGACTTTTGGCCTTTGGTGTTCTCCTGTATGAGCTCCCCTTTAGGGTTCACAGTGAAGATCCGCGTTTCAGGGACGCCAACCTCCTTATAAGCATATGCATCCTACATTCAAAAAATACAGATACATTACTCTTTCAGCAGGATTTAAAAAAAAAAAAAAAAAAAAACGGGGGGGGGGGGGGGGGCACACAACACTGCTTTATTTTCACCCGTGGCATAAGGCTTACATTGGTCCTGTTGCCAAATGCTGCGTAGAAAGGTTGTCTCTGTTGACTGAAAAGGTCTCTAATGTCTGTCAGGCATGCGATTTTGAAGACCTCTGGCTTCTTTTCAATCACCTCCCTATAAAATATGAATCCAAAATGTTCTAATGTGTAGCATTTGTGGACCATACAAAAATGGCCTTGACTATTAGATAGATAGATAGACAGAGAGATATGGTTTATATATAAAAAAAAAACCCGTGGTTGTATACTTAAGTGTGTGCAGGTTATACCTGTGTAAAGCCGAGAATAAACTGCTGGGAGCAAGTAGTACGGGCCCTTTAGGCAGAACAGTGCCTTTATCATTGACCCACTGCAGGTACCCCTTGGTGATATCCGCCATGCCTATGGCACGAGCTGAACAATACAGGAACTTGTAGCCATTCCTAGAAAATAAACAAAAACGCTGCTACCCATTGTGGCAAAAATATCATTGTTAAATCATATTTATGGTTTGGGTGGGAACAAAAACACACTCATCACCACACCCTCAAATCTACACAATTTTATAACTACAGTGTTTCACATTAGACAAATAAGCCTCATGTAAGGTGAGTAAACAAATCATAAAATTACACTAGAGGGAAAAAACTAAGTGGACGCCTGACCATCAAACCCATATGTGGACTTTTTCTGCCATACAATCGAAAGCACACAATTATATAGGATGACTTTGTATGCGGTAGCATTCAAAATTTTATTCACAGGTACTCAGGGTTAAGTCAAACCTGTTCCAGCAATATATAAAAAAAATTCCATTGTGTACAAAGCAAGGTCTAATAGCTTGAGTAGCCTCCACAGAGCCATGACATTAAGCTTTCAGATGAATTGGAAAACTTATGGCATTTTCATCTGACCTCACTCTCGAGGCTAAAGGGTTAAAATTCCCCACAGCCACAATCCCAAATAGAGAGGATTTTTCTAGAAGAAATTAAGGCCGTCATAGCAGCAAATGGAGACTTTGGAATGGGATGTTAAACACCTACAGGTGGTGATGGTAAGGTGCCCACATACACATAGGGTTCTATAAACCACATCTAGAGTTTCATTTTTCCAAAAAAAGTATTCAGGTGATTTCTAACAGTACGCTACTAACAATGCCATAACTTATGGTTACGTACATTAAACAGCAGCAGCCACCATCTGAAAGCCCTTTCTGTCTCATACTGTTATTACTTTGAAGATTTCTTTAATTATTCCATGTGACAGTACAGTTTAAATTGATGTGTATACATTTAAAAATATATACACCGTACTTGCATTTTATTAAAAAAACAAACAAACAAAAAAAAAAGTACAGTTAACAGCATCCAGTAAAACCTCCTGCATTTTAAAGGTAAATGAAAAAAAAAAGAATATAATCAATACTTTTTACACAAATGAAACTCCGTAGCATTTTTATGCATCATGTTTGAAACTTTACATCCACCAAACGGTGGGCATCATTTTCTTTACACACTTAAAGGTGATTTCTGAAGGGTGCCATGGCTTGACACGCCATGTGTGGAATTTCCTGCAGAATGGGAACCTTAAGAGCTGCAAGAGTTTGGGGTTGATGAGTATATATACCCGTGATTTAAGATGCACAAGGGGTGAGGTCAGGGGAACAGGCCCAACATGGCAAGGCGATGAGATCACTTGATCTGAAAATACTTCCATTAGCACCTGTACTGATCGTCGAGCTATGTGTGCCGTAGCGCCATCACACTGAAGCTACACATCCAGTTCTTTCAGCTTATAGTGTTCAGGTTGGGGTTGGGCCACCAACAGACCTCTTCTGCCTCACCAAGTTTCATATGTGCAAATAATGATGAATAAAAGCAGTACTGAATAAAGTTTCATGCATGCAAATAACTTGATTATCATTAACCTTTTTTATTTATTTAACTCTGAAAGGTGGGAAGGTTTTTGGGGCACAGGGTATTACAGTCATTTGACAAATGAATGGAATCACCACCATGAAATGCTTAAGTAAGATGTTCGACCACATCAAGCCATTCGAACAGCATCCGTGCACCTTTGCATAAATTCAACAAGTATCACAATCTATACTGTTTGGTGTGAATTGATGCTGTCACTGAACTGACTACAATCTCCCCTCGGAGTAAAACCATGCGAGAACATATGATTTACATCATTTTTATCTTCATCAAACCACTGAGTGAATCCTTGTGCCCTGTGGATAGGAGTGTCGAGTATGTTTATAGACAGGTACATTTTTTTATATGGTAGATAAAAAAAAATTGGGGAAAGTGTCTGAGGATACAGGCCTGTGCTTTCTTATACATATATTATTTGTTCAAGATTCTATTAAAGGATTAGTTGTCATGATTTTTACCTACCGGTAAATTTTTATTGCGAAGAAGGTTGCGCGAATATGCTATGAATATTCAAAATACAAGTCTATATTCGATAAATAGCCATTCAACTTGCCAATTATATAGAATTTCAAGTTTTTGAAGCCAACAGAGCAGATAGAAATGGATTACAACAAGAACTTTTGAAAGCTGGCTGGCCTGAACAGTTTTCAAAAGATTCAAATACCGCTGCAAGGTCCTCATGAATTTGTTGGATGAGCCAAATTCATTTCTGTTCATTTCTATATTCTATACCAAATTTGGAATCAAACAAAACATTTGTATGAAAACAGCTTTACAGTTATTTAGGCTACTTTTTTTTTTAAACAACAAAGCCATATCCCCTTTCACTGTTAGCACAAGCCTACAATCTTAAGTATAAAATAAACCACACAGATCTCAGCTGACTGTTTCAAGAATTAATTCAAGAAATAGACCTATACAATATCATTACAGGTGCTATTCATATAATTAAAATATCATGAATTTGGGATTTTCATCAGTTGTCAGTTATAATCATCAAAAGTAAAAGAAATAAACATTTCAAATATATCAGTATGTGTGAAATGAATAAATGAATGTGTAAATTCACAGTAGTGGCACCCCCTTTATTTTTATGGAATTGTTTTGTGTTAAACACTAATAAATCCTGAGGTAAATATGAAAAAAATTTGGTCACACTACACGATCTTTCTTACATGTGCGAGTAACATGCCTGAAAAAATTTCTGACCTCAATGCCACACAAACAATCTGACTAAAAACGTGAAAGATTTTCCGTGAAAAATGAACACCAGAGTGTTTCATTTTCATGTCAGTCAAAAGCGGTTTCTTCGTTATTTAGTCAGTAAAAAAAAAAAAAGTGTGGCATCCTCCCCCCTTTTTTTAAATCCATCAAAACAGTCTCCAACCCGCCGAAATAATGGCCCAAAGTCACGCAACGTTCATCACCTACTCAACTGCATGCGTCTTGAACTTTCACCTCACCAATACTTCGTAGAGCACAAATGAACTGCAACAGCACATACAGCAATAAATGTACCCAAATATCCCTTGCGATTTTGTTTTTGTTATGATTCCTCCGCCAGATATGGAGAAAAATGGTTTTGTACCTGCTAATCATCTCTCGTCCAGTACCTGTGATGAACGTTCACCCCCTCCAATCCTCTCCAGCGACGCAAAGTCTCCATTGGAAGAAACGTGAAATCTTTTTCAGGATTGATAGATGATTTTTTTAACTCCATGATACGCTAGGGGGTGCCACTACCGTGGATTTACATACACACACTTCACTTTTTGAATGGAATTACTGAAATAAATCAACTCTTTCCATGATACTCTAATTATATGACCAGCACCTGTACATTATTTGTAGTCTAACTGCAAATATGTCTGTATGCACATTGAACAAACTTGCTACATGGCAATATGGTACAATAGCAGACTGTAAGTCAGTGAGTAGGTGCGAGTGCGTGTCTCTTACTGGTGTATTTTGTGGTAAAGCTTTGCAATGCCTTGGTGAGTCCAATCTTTGCCCAGCTGTGGCAGAATATGACCAAGCGCATCTGACCTAGCAAACACATTAAATAGTGTTATCCCAAAACATGCATGATCGCGACATAAAATAAACGTTTACATGGAAATACGTGCATAACATCGGACCAGTGGTGTCGTGGGTAGACTGCTGGTTAGGGTGCTGATGATCGAGAGATTGTGGGCTCGATTTCCCCATTAGAGAACCTGGGCAAGGTCTTCACCCCTAAATGTGCCTCTGTCCACCCAGCAGTACAATTGGGTACCAGTAAAAATACTGGGAAGGAAAGCTGCGATGAAATAGCGTCCCATCCATGAGGAGGAGGTGAACTCCCAAGTAGCTTCACGCTACAGAAATCAAGATATGTTCCAACCTGATAAGTCAGTATCACCTTACTTTTAGATGTATAATACACACACACACTCACTTGGTAATGGTTCCATCGATATCAGAGATTATGACTTTATCATTCCAGTTCCACAGATAGATAGCAGCTTCACAACGACAAGTGCCCTGGTACTGGGTGGTCACGCTGAACACAATCTTGTTCGCTCCCTCACGCAAATTGAGGCATTCCTAATGTGCACGCACACACACACACAGACACTTATACATACAGTTAATAAGCTTTGCGGTGTTTATATAAAAAAAAAAAAAAACTACTGAAAATCTAGTACAGTGTCCAATGGAATCTAAAATTAAATAAGTAAAGCCTGTGGTTGGTGTGTGGAGAATAACTACAGTTACTTACTATCTGTTGAGAGGTGAGGCGGAGGGACTTGCGGTAAATCTGACTCAGGCACTGGACAGTGTTCATGGCATCTTTTAAACTTTCTTTCCTGTTAGACTTGGTAGCATCGTCATCTTCACTGGACTGCTGAACAGAGATATTCCTGCACAGGCCAAGGATTTTATAAATAAACAAAAATAATCAAGAGTCAGTATGCAAAATATCTTGGCAATAAAGGCTTTATGATGAGGAGCTGGGCAGTAAAATTGGCCACAATTCACATGCTGATCAATCTGCGCAAAGATCGCACTAATAAATCATAGAACAGGGGTGCTCAATCCTGCTCCTGGAGAGCTACCTTCCTGAATATGTTCGCTCCAACCCTAATCATGCCC
>JAQNCB010000006.1:20986067-20998508 GCA_030068295.1 Euristhmus nudiceps | reverse complement strand
TCGAATGCTATCGAAGCTTTCTCCCTGACGAAACCAGCTACAAAATAGGAATAAGCCTCTGTGCTCTTATAACACCGTAAATCTTCCTTCGTGAATGGACTCGGCATGACCAGCAGGTATGTTACAATGTCCATACAAGAAACACTCGGAAGAAGGTCCACGTTTTCTGACCAGTTTTCAGTTCATACGGGTCTTCTCCTCCAATAAGTTTTTCCTTATATCTTAACCTCTCGTTGACCGTCAAGGTGTCGACATACTTTGTCTGTGCATCTTTTCTCTGGTTTCACGCTTCCTCTCGACATTTTTCCACGAAAATGTTAGAAAAGCACGACGCCGTTGTGAAGTGTGTTGTTTGCTTTGGGGAGTGTCTCCAAAATGGACCCTGGGGGCGTTGCTAGGGGTGACCAGGACGCGGTGAAACCGCCCTATTGACCGACTGATAACCCTCAAGCCCATTACAATAGAACAGTCCTATGTATAGTAAGACAAAAACAAGCAGGCAAACCAAAGCATCAGTAATGGTTTAAATCCTATGACTAGTTAATATACATTACAAAAATGAAAACTGAGCTTTGAATCACTGTTTGTCTTTATTGAGCAAAAAACCCCAAAACAAAACCAAAATGGCCCTCTGCCTAAGTGAGATCAAGCATATAGTTACTGGATTACCTGCATTCACGTCCGCACGAACACAGTGACACAGAACAAGCTGGGCCTGGTTATATGCTTGAAGTAACAGGCATCTTAACAGCCTTAAATGTGGGCCAAAAACTGTGGTTGCATGTCAGTTTTCTTGGCTTTTGTACTATGGCACAGCTACATGAGGCAGCAATCAGACAGAGCCAGAGTTCTCAATGTGACATGATATCATGACCCTTATGTTTCCTTTCTCATGATCCTGTCAATCATAAACACAGTTTTTAAAAAATGAAATTGGAGGAAAGCTCTGCTGTATAGCATGAGGTGACGTAACTAGCAATGTTGGGAATCTCTTATCTTTTTGTTTTTGTCAGGCTGGTGGTTGTCATGAAGTCAAAAGGAAACATTGCTAAGGCCAAAAAAACCTTTTTTTATTCTTTTGTTTCCGGTAACATTGCAGAATAATTTTGGGTCGGTAAAAGTCCCCCCCCAAAGCCCCTCACAGATGCGGCGATGAGGAGTACGCCCTCCCACCTCCTTCTCTCAGCACCGCTCAAGTGAACTCTCCCACTTGGGATTCTTAAAGAGACAGTGTACCTATTGACACTGAATCAGTCTGTTACTAAATAACCACTGGGTTACAAAAACGCATGAAAAAACTTGAGTCGGCGGGGGGGAAAAAAGTGAGTTGGTCGGGTGACCGGAAACAAAGGTTTTATTTATTTATCCCCCCCCCCAAATTTCCAATAATATTTAATCAAAGAATATTTAACAACCTCAAATGTAAGGGGTAATTATTTGTCATATTTTGCTGTTTGTACCTAATTCTCACTAATACCATTATCAACAGGTAGTCGGATGGCACTGAGGGTAGTGTAGGAAACCTTTGTCCCCACACCACAATGTGAATGCCCATTCCCATCTGATCTCTGAACATAAGCAGGGTTGAGCTTGGTTAGTATCTAGATGGGAGGTTGCCTAGGAATATCAGCTGCTGTGTTACAGGCACTGAGGGAAAGCAAAGGCAGACCACCCTTGTTTAATATGTCTAGTGAACCGTGAGGTTCACTCAGTGCTCAGTGGTAACTGAAGACTAGAATAAGTATGGAACATAAAGGAGCCCTTTAAACAAAAAAAAAAAAGACCAATATGTTCATGGAACAAGTTTCAGATGTTAACTTGGATACCAAAAATGATGTTAATAATATGCAAGCTGTTCAGAGTGGAGTAACTACACTTGCACTACTTAATAACTGCTTCAGGTGATATTTCCGAACAAGAAAAGGCTCCAGTGTTCTGATTTTACACTGATCTTTACAGTTTTACCTCATCCGCAGGTTCAGTCAGCTGCCATCATGTCCAGCAAACGAGCCAAGGGGAAGTCCACGAAGAAGAGGCCCCAGAGGGCCACGTCTAATGTGTTTGCTATGTTCGACCAGTCCCAGATCCAGGAGTTCAAGGAGGCCTTCAATATGATTGACCAGAACAGGGATGGATTCATTGACAAGGAGGATCTCCATGACATGTTAGCCTCACTGGGTATGTATTTGGGGGGGGGGGTGATTTACTTCATTTTATTTATATATATATATATATATATATATAACAAACACAGCACCAAGCTCCAGGGTTTGGGCTCGTGTGTGTGTGTGGGTTTTCTCTGGGTTCTCCTGTTTCCTTCAGCAATACGAAGGCGTGCACATTAGTTTACTTGACTGTTCCAATTCCGTGAATGGGTCTGTGTGTTGGCCCTTGGATGATCTGGCAAGCTGTTCAGGGTGTACCCTGCCTTCACCCAGTGTTGGCTGAGAGGCTCCTGCCTCCCCTCAACCCTACAAGATCAAAGTTTTTAATCCCACAAACAAGTAAAACATGTGATTGCTTTTGGATGAGTTGTAGGAAATCCCACAAATGGGTTTTTTTTTTTTTTTTTTTTTTTTTTATATATAGACAGAATTTCTAGACGCAGCCGTGGCGTTTGGTGGCCATATTGTCTCATCTCTGCTTTTTGTGGATGTCGTCCTCTTGGCTTCATCAAGCCGGGACCTCCAGCTCTCATTGGAGTGATTCACACCATAGTGCGAAGCAGCTGGGATGAGAATCAGCGCCTTCAAATCAGAGGTCATGGTTCTCAGCCGGAAAAGGGTGGAATGCACCCTCCGGGTCTGGAATAAAGTCCTGCCCAAAGTGGAGGAGTTCAAGTATCTCGGGGTCTTGTTCGCGAGTGAGGGTAGGATGGAATGGGAGATCGACAGGTGGATTGCTGCAGCGTCTGCCGCAAAGCGGAGCTTGTGCCGGTCTGTCGTGGTGAAGAGAGAGTTGAGCCACAAGGCAAGGCTCTCAATTTACTGGTCGATCTACGTTCCAACCCTCATCTATGGTCATGAGCTTTGGGTAGTGACCGAAAGGACAAGATCGTGGCTGAAATGAGCTTCCTTTGCGGGGCTCTCCCTCAGAGATGGGGTGAGAGGCTCAGCCATTCAGGAGGAGCTCGGAGAAGAACTGCTGCTCCTCCGCATTGAGAGGAGCCAGTTTAGGTGGTTCGGGCATTTGGTTAGAATGCCTCCCGAATGCTGATGTGGTGTTTCGGACATGTCCAACCGGGAAGAGGCCCTGGGGTCGGCCTAGAACCCACTGGAGGGACTGTCTCTCAGCTGGTCTGGGAATGCCTCAGTGTGTCCCTCCTCCCTTAAGAGCTTGAGGAAGTGACTGAGAGGGACGTTTGGAACTTGCTGCTTAGGCTGCTGCCCCCATGACCCGACCGGATTAAGCAGAGGAAGATGATTTGTACTTGCTGTATGTTTGTGGTTTTTAACAGTTTGTGGGATTTCCTGCAACTACAAAGCAATATGTAAAGCAGTTACATATTTTACTTGTTTGTAGGATCAAATTTATCTTTTTTTTTTTTTTTGTCTTGTCAGGATTAAACTGAATAAACAGACCATTTCACAAGCCTTGCCTTTTGTCTTGTGTCTCTGTGCAGGTAAGAACCCGTCTGATGACTACCTGGAGGGCATGATGAGTGAAGCGCCGGGTCCCATCAATTTCACCATGTTCCTCACCATGTTCGGAGAGCGTTTAAATGGAACAGACCCCGAGGATGTGATCAGAAATGCCTTTGCCTGTTTTGACGAGGAAGGATCCGGTGAGCCAAATACTATATTTTATAAGCATTATAATACACCGATGGGGAAAGGAGCACTGGTGGGTTGTGAGACAAATCTTTTATTACAGACTTTGTCATAGATTTTATGACATCAACATGATTGTTTCAGTACAAAAATATTTTGCATTTACAAACAGATTTTCAGCACAAAATTAAATCTGAGAAATAACATGTTCCCGAATGGGGAAAAAAAAACCTGTAGTGTGGGTTTTTTTTTTTTTTTTTTTTTTTTTTTTTTTTTTTAAATTCATTCACTTTCTAAAGTCACTTAATCCTAATTAGGGTTCTGGGTAGGCTGGTGCCCATCCCTGCCAACTATGGGCTGAGGCAGGATATACCCTCAACAACTTGCCAGGCCACTGTGGGGCCAATACACACAGAACCGTAATTATCTAGGGGTGTTTTTTTCCCTCCTTTCCCCCAAAATCAGCCTTCTGATCATATTTTTGGACTGTGGATAGAAACCAGAGTACCTGGAGGAAACCTAGTCAAGCATGGGAAGAAAATCCTTGAGCTCGGGAGTCGAACCTTGGACTTTAGTGCTGTGAGGTGACTGCATTGATCACTGCAACATGTCGTCGTCCCCCATGCACACATCCAACTTACTCCGATTTGTGATTATTCTTGTATAATTCAAAGCAAGATCTCCTATGAAATGTGTCGAATATATAGCTTGAATGAATTACTAGCTCCCTGGTCATATTTCATTACATTTCTACTGAAGCATCTACTGCTGTGATTGTCCTCTGGCCAGGTGTGATTCATGAGGATCATCTGCGAGAGCTGTTGACCACGATGGGGGATCGCTTCACTGATGAGGAAGTGGACGAGCTTTTCCGCGAGGCTCCCATCGACAAAAAAGGCAACTTTAACTATGCCGAATTCACTCGCATCCTCAAACACGGGGCCAAGGAAAAGGACGACATATAAAGCTTTCGAGAGACTCTCAGCCTGGCAGCAGAATGCTTAAAACAGTAATGTGTCCATAAAGGGAGAGGAAAAAGCAAGTGATTCATTATTGTAAAGTACAGCACACAGAGAACATTGTAAAACACAATATAAGCATGCAAAAATACAAAAACATATATTTTTAATTATAGTTTACTTGCACTTGTGTAGATTGAATTGTGATAACTTCATTACCTCGTTTTTACCCTCTCCCCATATCCATGTGCCTTAAATTCTATAGTACACAACTTTTTTTTTTTTTTTTTTTTTTTTTTTTTTTTTTTTTTTTTTCTCTTCTCCCCTCTCTCTGGTTCAGTAGTTTTACTTTGGTACTGTGAAATCCAGATATTATGAAGTCCTAACAAACATCACAGCAAAAAGATTGTTACTTGTAAGCATCATTTTGTGTAGCTCAGAGTGCTCAAACACCGGATCATTTTTAGATTAAATGGAAAGAAACACTGGCATGTTTAAAAGATTGTGGCTGTATTTATTTCTTTATTCATGGAAAACTGTAGCTTTAAAAAAAAAAACCAAAAAAAAAAAAACAGGGACAAAATGTTAATGTGCTGAGCTCCTTCAATTTATACGAACAAAGATTTCCAAAACATCTATCCAGTATGCATCCTTCACCAGAGTGCCTTCTTTACAACACTTTTTTTTTTTTTTTTTAAATAATTACTATTTAAACAGTTGAATGGGGGTTTCTGTCCTGACTACAGTACAGGTCTTTTCACATCCAGGAAAACACAAAGAATCTAACAGTGAAAGAAAACAAAACTGAAATTTAATGTCATTTCTACATTAACGTGGTACAAACATGCAACAATTCTCTTAAACTAGTCGGCAACGAAGTCATTGGAGCAGCTGTAGCCTGATGGTAAACAAGACAATCAGAGATTGCAAGACCCTCACCCCTTTTGACATATCAATAAATGGGAGATTCTTTTTATTTATTAAGTGTAAACTGAAGCTCATGTTCTTGATTCACCATGAAGGCACACACATGTTAATAGCTTGCTTGTGATTATGATCTTGACTTTTGATCAATGTGTTGAGTAAATGGAGAAATCAAACTGTTGTCATGGAAACATGAGTACACATACTATTTTTTGCATGACAGATACTACCACGCATACCTTTCATTTAAAAAAAAAAAAAAAAAGTATTCCCAATATTGACAAAGTTCAAAAAAATGATATTTTGTCATTTTGCTCGAAAACTATGAACTTCGGGTCATGACAGCCGTAGTCCAGTCAACATAGAACTCTCTCAGCTACGATTTGCACTTAACCGCAAGGGTCTACGAACATTTTTTTGACAGTTATTATATAGATTTTTCGTAACCTTGACCTTTTGACCGACAAATCTGTTCTTCGAGGAGGACCGAGCCATGGTGACTCCCCATCACATGTACAAGTTTGAAGTCGATCAGATCAGTATTTTTTGAGATACATGCTCAGACAGACGGACCCAATTACAAAACTCTCGCTACCCTTCTGGGGGGTGGGGATAATCATGAGCCAGCAGGATAATGTGGTGGTGGTGGGGGGACGGGTTAAACACAGAGGCAATAATTTCCTTGGTGGGATTAATACAGTAAATAAAAAAAAATTAAGTAAGGCAACATGGGCTTTCACATGACAAATAGAAAAAAAAAAAAACATTTTGGAAATGTGCTGTTCTGAGCAAAGGTAAGAACATGAGCCTCACTGCTCAGTCCAGGAGTTAAAACCCGAACCCTATTTGAAGCCCAACTTAGGGTATCCATGGGTCAGGTTTTTAAAATTATTATAGCTGTTGCTTTTGTAAGATAGTTCCAGATACTGAGACACAAAAACTGGGGTCTCCTGCCATCATCTGTCAAGTGCAAGTGTGAAGTTTCAAGAAGCACCTTGATTGGTTGAATACATTCCTTCTGCAGATGAATCATCTCTGAGTCCAAAGAAAAAGTATTTTCTCACACACAGTTCATCCTTAGTGTTCATTTACAGGCTAGTCATTTAAAAAAAAAAAGTGTTACATGTACTAATCACATGAAAACACACACTTCTTGGGGCAAGACCTTCACGTTAAGCCCCAATAGTGACCCAAAAAAAAAAAAAAAAAAGTAACTTCTCGTCACAGCATCACTACTTGCTTAATCACTGCAGAGATCAGAAAGAAAGGTGATGATAAAGGAGAAGATGGACAAATTCTCCCTACTGGATCTGTAGGAAATGGATGGAGATCAGTGAGAGGAAGGATTTGATAGGTTAAAGCACACAAAGGTAACATTTTTGTATTTTAGTGCAGCATTTTTGGAAGCCGTCTCAACCCCTTTTTTTCATCATTTTTTTTTTATTTCAAATGATTTTAAAGGAATGCCAAAAAAAAAAAAAAAGACAAAGACTTTGGTGACATTACAATTTATTATCTGCTTCAGATTTTAGTTTGGACCAAAATGTGCTACCCTTACACAATTTCTGGGAGATATTTCTTTTTATACTTTCATTTTATTTGATAAAATGATTCCTCATTCCAAAAAGCATTCGGCACATTACTTATTCTTATGCCAGTAAAAAGCATCCTCACCCTCAACTCTTCAAGCACAATAAGCAAAGCCAATGCTAGTAAACACACACACACTTATATGAAAATTGGACTTTATTTCTCTGAAATGTACAAAAGGAAGGACACATCACAAGTTTAAGGCAGATATTGCACAGACTAGTCCAAAGATCTCTAGAAAAGCTGGGAAGATTCTCTTGTTCTCAGGTAAGGCACAAACGCCGAGTCCATACTTCTTTTCAAAAGATGATACACTGGTAGGAAACGAAAGAAACAAATACTATTCTTATCCATCTTAATGTATTTGGTCATATATAGAGACAGAGAGAGCGCTACACATTTAATATACATAAAAACCAGACCCGATAGACATGCGCTTTATATCTACAAGACCCCTTCTCGACTAAATAGACACAGTATCTAGAATATCAACATCAGTCATTCTACAGAAGTGAAAAAATAGAGCATCTCTGAAAAATATACGTATACATCCAGTACCCAAATGTTGTTCCAGGAACCCAGCAACTAACGGAAAGCTCACAGTGGTTTCTCATGTAGTGGTACACCGGGTTTCACACCTACCTTCTCATTATTATGCCCATTTCTCATTTGCAGAAAAGCACAAGCTGAACATCCAAATTTCAAAAACACTGTTCTAAAGCACACTTCTAATACTCTCGGGGTTTCACTCCAGTGGCTAAAATCTATGCTAAAAGAGGAATGACCGACTTAAAACCTGAGATTGAACACAATGCAGAAAAATAGCAATAAAAAAAAAAAGAAAGAAATTGTTAGGATAATACAGAAAACAGGAGGCCATCTTTGTTGAACAAACCTGGCCCAAAAATAAAAAATAAAATAAAAAAAGTTAGTTCATTACATTAGATGTTCTTAAAATTTCAGCATTTTCACAAATACATAAGTTATTGAATATTAAAAGATGGAGGAGGGGAGAAAAAAAATGGCACCACTGGAGGTAAACTATGCAGAAAGATGTGCATTGAATACAGTGACTACAACTCATTCAGGCACAAAGCTACATCATACATTAAAAAAAATAAAATAGAGTAAATGGTACAAGATTATCTCGTGGAACTTGGGCATGGAAAGCAACGTAGACTCTAACATACAAAATGGTGTCACAACTACAATAAAATAATAATAAAAAAAGACAGTGAGGAAATAAAACATAAAAATGACCTCATCATGCTCAGAAGCTTAAACTAAAAGAAATTGCCAGCACCTTAATACAGCGACCTTTTCACATTCATAGGCACGCAGCCCTGCTCCAAAATCCATACCAAGCCAACGAGACTATTATACGCAACTTCCTCACTGCACTGTACAGGGCACAGCTGGGCACCATCTTCATGCCAGCATCAGGAAAGATGTTTCACAGCACTCCTCAGCTCATGAAATAAAATTTTCATCCAAGAACAAGGTGATAGCACGAGCTGACAGGGCTATGAAAACATAAACCTGATGGTCTGTGCTCTTCACTTTCCCTTATATTGATTCATGGAACATATACCTCAATCCCATCGTCTCTTACACCATCCGCCCGCCTCTGATGCACACATAAACAAAAAATTAATTTGTAACATCGCGTACGGAAATGCTAACAACTCTGTGCCCCTGAAGCGCCATAAACGCTCCACGCTGAATTTAGCAAAAAGAAATTAAAGCTTATCTGGGAAGGGAAGGAGGGTCTCTTAGGAAATCAATGGCGACTCTGCTGCTGTCTCACGCCATGTCACTGTACAGGAAGCATCAGGCTGAGCTATGCTCTCTGCAGTGCAATCAATTTCCCAACCTTTTACCAAACACCCCCCATCCCCCTCTTAAACCTTACTACACAGTGACTGTGCTCAAGAAGGCTAAATAATAATTTGAGCGAGAAAAAAAAAAAAAAAAAAGTTTGTTAATGTTTTGAAGTACTGGCAACATTGAGACTTAGAAATAAAGTGCAGAATGTACGAGTGACCACACAAACACAGAAAGGAAAGATGATATTTGGAAGTCGTGGTCCCATTTGCAGTGGGTTCAGGCCACTGGAATGAGGTATCAAACAAGGCTGCAGCACGCCAGGGGATTTTGCAACCTAAAAAAAACAAAAACAACTAAAAAGTGTAGCTCCTAGACTCAGCAGGATTAAGTCCAAGTCTGCACAGACATCTAACCCATCAGCATCGTGTTCTACATAGCATGCTGGATTACAAGGAGCATTCAAGAGAATCATGTACGAAATGAGTTAGCCATGCTACATTAGAGTCTATGTATCTAGTCCTCAGACAGGCCATTCGAGCATACAGGCAAAAAAAAAAAAAAAAAAAAAAAAATAAGAAAAAAAAAAAAAAAAAAAAAAAAAAAAAAGTAGGAGATCTGGGTCGTTATGTTCCATCATATCGCAGTACAGGCTTCGGAGGCTAAGGTAGATGTGCTGCTTCGCGAGTGGACTGCGTTTCAAAAGAACTTCAGCCATCGTGTATGGTGTAAACATACACGTACTGTGATAGGATGCACTCGCCGTATCGCCTACCCCTACTTTAATCGAAATCTAAGGCAAAAACTGAGCAAGGCCACTTGGGTAACTTAATAGCAGTTCTAAAAGCAAATAAATCAGAAATGTCTCGTCTATTAATTCGACTCGGAACACTGAGAACCATCATCACAACTCTGCCTGGGTTTGTGGAAGTTCAGTGAACCTGTAAATGCCCAGTTCAGGATTTTAAACCCACAGCCCCGTGATATGTTCAATCACTGTGCTGCTGAAATGGTAAAGAGGACCCGAAAGAAATCTTATGTAGTGAAAGCAATACAAAAATGTAATTTCAATGTTTTCAAAGGCTTGTCGCTTTAAAAACATAAAAGGGGTAAAAGTAGTGTTTAACCGTCGACCGGGTTATCTGAACCGTCGGGTGAAATGTGCCGTTTCGAGCCGGTTGTCCGGCAACCGTCAGATCAGAAGCGTGACAAGTGGAGATTGTCATGGTAACGTTGCAGCTGAATGACAATCTGTCTTCTCACACCTCAAGAAGAGTCATAGACAAGCTCAGCTGAACAAGAACCCAGAGCAGAGGAGGAGGAGTGTTGCATTCGAGTCTCGGTTGTACAGAACGTCCTTTTCGTTGCCTTTTGTCCTTCATAAATGCATACGTATGTCACGCACGTAGTTTTCTCAGTTGACTGCTTCTCTGACAGCATGGAGCGTGTGCTGCGAGCTCCAGGTGTGCGTGACACTGGCTGGGGGTGGGCTAGCTGGTCTGACCACGCTCCACATACCATTTGGCTGAAAATTAACTGCTCCAGCAACTCTCCGTGGAACCACTGGCAAGCCAACGCCCACGTCACCGGCAGGAAGGGCAGATGCTGAAGCGTTTAATACAGGCACAGAGACGGGGAGGACGGCCTTCTCCTGCAGGTTCGGGGCTGAGTCAGATTTTCTGCTGGAGCTCAGGCTTTCGCAGCTCTTTCCCGGCTCCGTGTTTCTACTCGCAGCTTCTGTTGCTGAGACAGGAAGAGTAACAGAGCAGGGCACTCTCGCTGTCGGCTGCTCCTTCTGTCTCTGGTTTTCCTGCTCTGCTGCTCTCTGTAGCGCTGCATCTACAAGTAGCTTGAGGTCGCTGAAGTCATGTGGGCAGAGCTCTGGCGGAGTAGGCGGTGGCGTGTTGAACAGCACCACAGTAGGACTCATCGTTCCCAGGCTCGGGCTGCTGGAAGTAGAGCTGGGAATTGTAGTTACACTGGGAGGTCCATTTGCACTTTCTTTCTTGATCAGGCCACGAGTATCCACCTGCATGAGCATCTGGACACCAGAGTCTCGGCTTGTTAAACCTGATCCTGCTAAGCAGCCAGCTCCGGTTAAGATGGCAGTTGCTGTGTTGCCCAGCACGCTCAGGTCTAACGTGGGAGCGGGACGAATGACGGAAGGACGGGACGCAGGGACCAGTGGAGGGGTGGAGTGATCTGGGGAGGCGGAGCCAACTGATCGGCTATCTGATTTGCTGGCACGGCGAGAGATCGTAAACTGAGTCGGGTCTTTTCCGTCCTTTCTAAGCAGGTCGGGGAGCAGTCGTCGTCTTGCGTTGATGAACCAGTTACAAATCTGAAACAGACAGAATTAAAAGGAGTTCATTTTGTGCACGGATTCACACAAATACACCCTCTGGCTTCAAAATGTCCTTCAATTCAACACCAGAACACCTACAGGTGGATCTCTACTTAAAAAAAATGCCTAGCTGACAGGTAAATGAATTCACAGCCATATAGAAGTACATTCCTTTGTCCAGTTGTTTAACAGAGATTTGGTTTCCCTGTGACATCACAGAAACCAGGAACAGAAAGTTACATACATTACAAAACATGTTCTGACATGAAAACAAATAATTTGCCACACCTCAAACAGAAGTTGCCCCATATAAAATTAGAATAAGCAAAAGAAAAGAAATTAAAAAGCAAGATCCTCATGCAGAGGAAACCTTCCATGACAGCTCATGTCCATGAAAGGAGAACAGCTCCTTCTCTCCTACCGATACCACAATTTTTTTACTGCACATTATTATTTCTATCCTTATTGTAATCAAAGCAAATCACAGTTTACATTTGTTGCCCAGACAGCTCAGAAGCAACAAGAAAGAGCCCATTGCTGCCCATCAATCAAGCCTTGGGCATGTGTGCACCCTCTAGTGCCCAAACCACAAACTGCAGGTTTTCCAACAGCTGGCTGTAATGGAGTTTGGAGGGAAAAATGCAAAGCCACAATACAGAGGCCTCAGTGCCTGCATTCCT
The DNA here is from genome assembly GCA_030068295.1 of Euristhmus nudiceps. Classification (NCBI taxonomy): domain Eukaryota; kingdom Metazoa; phylum Chordata; class Actinopteri; order Siluriformes; family Plotosidae; genus Euristhmus; species Euristhmus nudiceps. The sequence continues at coordinate 20,986,417 of JAQNCB010000006.1, read as the reverse complement.
GCACACTGACAATACCACTGCTGACTCACAATCAAGGACAGAACATGGCTGAGATCACACACCAGGTTGTGTCTAGGCGTTGTTTCTGGAAATAAGATTTAGGAAAAGCAGAGTTATTATATAGACAGGCAAATTACATCTTCTGGGACACCAATGTGTGTATACACACACATTTATATACATATATATGCACACACAAATAAATAATGTGTGTATGTATATATACATACATACATAAATAATGTGTGTGTGTGTATATATATATATATATATATATATATATATATATATATATAAATAATAAAATACATATATATAAAATAAATATAAAACATATATATAAATAAATA
>JAQNCB010000006.1:20678045-20688254 GCA_030068295.1 Euristhmus nudiceps | reverse complement strand
AGATCCGAATCTGATGCCCCCAACAATGTTTCCACCACTGACTGAACTGAAGTGACCTCCCAAACCTTTCTAAACTAGACATTCATATTTACCTCATGAACAAGTCATCTAGCTTCACACAGAAGATCATCAAAGCCTACAAAATTCTCGAGGCATACAAATATTTTGTGGTTGGATGGGTGACAGAGCTCAAGGCATACCAGCTCGAAGCGAAGGAAGGTGAGTTTCATAATTATTAATTATGCTTATTAATTAGCTTTCTTTGTCTTACCCAGACCAAATTTCCCAGCCGATGTGCACATCTTCAACCACATGTGCATTCCAGTCCCCTTGTACAACGACAATGCCTGTCTTAGGCACATTCTTCAGCGCCGCTTCTAAAACATCATAGAATCTGTCAACATCTTCATCAGTCGCATCCACCGTTGGTGCGGAGACTTGAAAAATCGTCAAGTTCCTGGGCACCATTTGAAGTCTAATTTGAATAATTCTGTTTGAAATGGGTTGGAACTCAATGACTGCTCCAACCCACTCTTTCTTCACCATGAAGCCAACTTCACCAAAGTGCTTCTTATTGTTGCCACTCCACCATATCTTGTGTCCTCCTTCAGTTCGCGTCTCTGGTTTCAGTCCACCGCATTTCTGAGAGTCCCAACACATGCCACTCATACTTCTCCTTCTCTTATTCCAATTCGTTCAGCTTCCCCTTTGTATACAATGTTCTGACATTCCACGTGGCGACAGTTATCTCTTTCTTCGAAATTCTCAATTTAGTTGGTTGCGCATTAGTAGCCAATTTTTCAGTTGGGGACACGTTTTTATCCTGGACCCCGGCCGATCCAGTATGGGCTTTGCTTCTCTGGTTCATCCATGTGATTCATCAGGCAAGGTAATCCAGAAGTGCCTATCTCCTCTCCGTATGTGGGTGCGGTTGGTTCCATTGGAACTCATCCTGCTTTGACAGGTTTTGTTTTTAGTCCTACGGGGTTCCCACAACCCTCCTCACAAGGACACGTGTGTCCATGCAGGGGAGCCAGTTTAGCCACCGACCACCTGACATGCAACAGGGTCAGTGACTCACAAGGGTATGACATCTGTCACCTGACCTGACTTTATACAGCAAAATTATACAATCTTTGGCAGGCACTCTTATCCAGAGTGATTTACAGTTTTATCTCATTCATGCAATTCATTGAGGGTTAAGGACCTTGCTCAAGGGCCTAGCAGTGGTAGCTTCTTGTTATGTGGACTTGAACCTTAATGCAGCGCTCCCCAACCTTTTTTTGCACCACGGACCGGTTTCATGTAAAACATTATTTTCACGGACCGGTATAGAAACAACTAAAAACAAAGTGTGTAAAAATACAACTTACCATCCTACTGAATTAGTGGGAAGCTCTCCTAAGACGTCTGTTTTTTACTCAGTTTTGCTAGCTTGTCGGTTTATTTTTGATATACCGCATCAGGTGACCGAGACGAGCGTTTTTTCCCCCCATTTTCTCTCTAATTTAGTCGTATTCAATTCCCACCCAGCAGGTATTGCCCTCCCTGTCACTCAACCACTACCTACCAGGGAGGGGCAAAAGCATGCACATACCCCTGTCGTGACATGTCATGCTAGCCACCCACCTCTCTTCGAACTGTTGGCACCATGCATATTTGGGGAGGCGGGCTAACACTTTCCGTCAAAGTGCTACCTACCCCCTCATACGAACAAACTCACAGATGACCATGATTTGCTGTTAATAGCTGTGAATGACAGGGAAGCTCCCATGAACATGAACGAAAGCGTTTTTTCAAAATAAAAGATGTTTCAGACCCCGATAATTAATAAAAGTTTTTTTATTCAGCCTTTGTGAGAGCATGGTGGCTGGGGACCTCTGCTTTAATGTTCTAATCCAGAGTCTAGAGTCTTAACCACTGAGTTACCACAGGCTACTGTTTTAAGTTGAATGTACATCAAATGATACCTGCTAAATACTGTCACAGGAAAAGCTCACTGTTTGGCCAGCAAAAGCTCAATTTAGATGACTATGACTTATTTTTGTCTTCATTGTGGTAAACTTTATGATTTTCTTGTCTCTCGAGCATAGCAAACAAAGATATTATCAGTAAAATACCACTAGATTAGCAATAAAAAGACACCTCGCGGGGGGGGGGGGGGGGGCGTCCCCCCCCCCCCCCCCCCCACACACACACACAATTTTTTTCGCTTATTTTGTTGGCTTTAACATTAGTCTAACATTATCTAGCATTAATTCATCCAGTATCTGAGTCTAACAAAAACAGGAAGAGTTTATCAACACTTGAACATGTTGATGTGTAAATGTGTATAATCATACATTGGCTACTTCAGATACCTGGCACAGTTGGCACACTTGTGTGTGTGTATACTATCAAAAACTATATGCAGAGCTGCGTTCGGAAACAAGAACATTTCAAAACTTTAGCGAACTTTATGAAAGTTTGCCCTTTTGAACATTTAATTCATGGGACAAGAACTGTGCACATCCATACTCGGGCTTCTTTTTCAGTCAGACTATTTCTGTCGGTTTGTGAATTCAGTCAGCTGCTACCATCATGAGCTATATCATTATAAAGATTAGTGAGCCCATTCCAGAATCATCCGTGCAAGCCAAAGCCATGACATTACCTCCACCATCCTTGTCTGATGAGTATTTTGGGATTGATGAGAATTTTTTGGATCATTGCCAGATCCTTTCTTTCTTCACACCTCAACATTTTTAGCTCCCACCTTCACCAAAGGAGAGCAGAAATGGGTTCCATTCGTCTGGCTGTATGAGTTGTTAGTGCAATAATTTTGAAAGGGAATGAAATAGGAACACCAAATTTGGGGAGTGTCCCCTTCAGGGATGAATAGGGCGGAATTGTATATGGGTGACCTTGACTTTGTTACAAAGTCATCACAGTCAACTTACTCGATTTTTCTATATTGTGCTTTTCAATGGTTGCTGAGACAATAACTTGTAAAGGATATGACGGTGGACTACAACATTTGGTGCATCGGTTCCCCTCAGGAAGGTCTCGGTTGAGATGATATAGGGTTGCCCTTGACCTTGTTTCAAGGTCACATTTTAGTGATTTTTTTTCTGTATTGGGCTTGTCAAAGATTGTTAATGTGATAACTTTAATATGAAATAAGGCAGGACCACCAAATTTGTTGATTTGGGTTGCCTTCAGGAAGGTCTTTAGTGGATTTGTATATGGGTCACCCCAACCTTGTTTGAGGGTAACAGCAGTCAACTTAGTGAACATTTTTAGCTCCAGCAGCCAATTCAAATGGGCAAAGCAGAAGCTATAGAATTGGGTTCTTTTTGTCCATACATCTGACCATCTGTTTGATTTGTTAGTACAATAAAGGACATAACATAGGATTACCAACTTTAGTGTTTGGAACCCCTCAGGGGTGAATACAGTGGGATTGTATATAGATTTCCTTGATATTGTTTTAAGATCACAGGTTTACTTTTTATATATTGGGCTAAAGCGTCTGGACCCATGTGGTCCATTTTTTTTTCCTTGAGGTTTTTGTTCCAGAATTTTTGTGACTCATCTTTGTATTTCTCTGCAAATTCCAAACAGGAATTCAGATTCATACATACTGCTGATGACTTTGCATCTTGTGGGTTGGCCTCTTCATTTCTTCTTTGAATTATTAATTGTGAAACCTGGGCTGTTCTGTGTCTGATTTCTATCTATGCTTAATGCATGTGTGGTTCTCAACTTTAAAATGGCTTGCTTTATTGACATAAGCATCTTCATGGTATTCATGTTGGTTTACCATTTTTAACAACAAAGTACTCTTGACAGATAAAACCTCCACCATCATGTTCTAAGTTGTTGAAAGCAGGAAATAAAGGGTGGAATTCGAATTTAAAATAGGGTCATGAACTTTAGGCATGAAGGTCTATTTAGGCATCTGCGTAAGCTGGCTCTAAAATTATTCTGCATTAAATACTAATGATCTTAAGTGTTCAAGCCTTCATATGGCTCCAAACCTGTGTTGCTATCCAGGACTTTACTGTACGTAGCTGTGAAGCATGTGTGAGAAGTCATGACAGGCATGTGTTTAATAAATGAGCACTTGCTTATAGAAGTTCAGTAACATCGACTCAGTGTGACATACCATACCTAATTACAGCAACTCCTTTATAATTAAATTTCTGTCGGGTTTTGTTAGCTGTTCTTATTTTTTCCTTGCAGCATGAGTATCAGTTGAAAAGTAATTTTGTGTGTGTGCCACAGAAACTTTTCCTTTTTGAGATCGACCTTCAGGGAGCAGCCTTGTTATTACAGAACGCTATAAGCCAATTGGACAGTAACAAGAAAACTGATACGGCAGAGGTACCACTAGATACTGGCTTATTTGCTTAAAATCAACAGTAAAAAGTAATGTCCAGAAAGATTTATCTACTCAACCCTTACCACAGGATGTAAGGCGATGTCGCCAAGAACAGAAGCGCGCCATGAAGCAGGTACTTGAAGATACACACATGGTAATGCTTCAGAGGGACGGTGGTGCAAAACTAGCCAGGATGCGGAAGGAAGAGTGTAGATTTGCTCAGTCTGAAGATTACAGGTGAATGTGTGTGTGTGTGTGTGTGTGTGTGTGTGTGTGTGTGTGTGTGTGTGTGTGTGTGTGTTAGTTAGTGTGTGTGCGTGTGTGTGTGTGTGTGTGTGTGTGTGTGTTTCTGTAAGATGGTATGTGCTACTGTAATGTGAGAATGCTACATTTAGTAGATTGCCTATATTTCATTATTGTTCTTTTATTTTTTCTTACAGGGACTCAATGAAGGCTGTGATGTGTCTCTATAACCAGGTGGAAGAAGGAGTCCACACATTGGTTATGAGATCCAACCAATCACTTCAACATCTAGATCACGTGCTGTTACTGAGGGAAACCGAGGAACAACTTAACACAGTGAGAATTATCTTAAGTTACATATGATGTAGGCTGTGTAAAAATAAAAATCCGGTTTAATTACCTTAAGTGTGAATATAATTTAACACCTAAATAATATGGACAAAAGAAGTTTTCTGAACTAGAATTAATACAATGCACAGAGCAGAGAGTGGTGTGTCGAGAAATCTAGGAGATGGCAGAAGGACTTTGACCCAGCAGAGGAATCTCGGGAGATACTGGAGCAAAGACTTGTAGACATTTGTACTCTCCTTACTCAAGCAAAGGTAAAAAAAAAAAAAAAAGTATATGTATATTCCTTTATACATGTATACAGATCAACACACTGAGGTTGACATAAACAATGCTTACATTAGCTTCTCTTACACATCATAATTACCCATTAATTTTTACTATTTATTGTTATGTAATGACGGCATGGTGGTGTAGTGGTTAGCACGTCCGCCTCACAGGAAGAAGGCCAGGGTTCGATTCCCAGCCTGGGCGTTTCTGTGTGGCGTTTGTATGTTCTCCTCGTGTTTGCATGGGTTTCCTCCGGGTACTCCTGTTTCCTCCCACAGTCCAAAAAGATGCACAGTAGGCTAATTGGCCATTCCAAATCACCCTTAGGTCTGAATGATTGTGTGAGTGTTGGCCCTGAGATGGCCTGGCGAGCTGTCCAGGGTGTACTGCCCTCAGCCAGAGTCAGCTGAGATGGGTGCCAGCCTCCCTGCAATCCTAATTAGGATTAAGCGGTTCATAAAATGAATGAATGAATGTTATGTAATGCGAATTGTGTATCTAAATATAAAATCAATGAATGGTATTAGATTAGATTAGGTTTGACACTTTGTCTGCATCTAAGAAACTGTAGAAATTGCACATCTAAGGGAACTTTTACCATTTTTCATAGGAGAGAAAAGAGAAAGCAATGTCATTGATGAAAGACGTGAAGAGAAAGGTTCAGGGAACATGTTATCCTGAGACTGACATTTTCCATATTCATTTCACAAAATTCAAAACCACCATGGCAGCTTTCATCTTACAAGCTGAGCAGCATAAGTCTGACCTGGAGGCATTTATCCATCTGTTTCTTTTCTGTGAACAGGTTAGCACAAACCTATCATATTTTGATTAATTAATAATTCAAGAAACAGTCTACTCATTTGTATTATGTTGTAATATATGTGAAGTTTATAGAAGCACATGAAATAAATTAAATAATCTTTTATTCATCAGGCTTATGTTCTTGGCAAAGAATGCAGTAAATATCTGGAACACATGGAGATAGGCTGCTACCCAGACAAGACTAACATCAGCAAGCTAAAATCTTTTCAGGAGAGATTTAAAGCCTTTTCACCTGAGCGCTTTGAGGAAGAAAGAAGTAATACTATGATTAAGAAATATCCTCGAGTGGCCCGTGTGTGGACTGAAGCTTGTTCTGTATGCCAGGAGGTCAATCAGGTGTTGGCAGAGAGGTTGCTAAAGCTTGATAAGAAGCAAAAACTTCCCCATGTGGATGAAATTATTTTGAATAATGATGAAGCCTTGTTGCAGGCTCCTACTACCTACTCAGCTATCTCTTCCCTGGATAATGTTGAAGACCAATCTCAGTGCAGTGAAGCTCATAGACAGACGCAGAATCAAGACGATTATACTCATGGCGAATCTGTAAATATACACAAAAAATCAGCACCAACACACACCATATCTGATCAATTATTAAAGTTTTCCCGTGAACACCATAGTGAGGCTGATCTAAGGAGTGTTGACAATGTTGGGAGGAGTGAAAGGAATCGAGCATTAGGTCGATCTTATAGTGAGAGCTCCTGTGTAAGAAGTTTTAGTCCAGTGTTGACTGGGCCGCTATTATCTGTGTGCCATAAAACATCTTCCAGCAAACCCAGCATGTTGCTAAATGACCGAGAATTTGCTCCACTTCGCCCAGACACCGTCTGCTCGGACTGTTCCAATATGAAAGTTGAACGGCTTCAGATGGATAGTGGAGATACAACGTCAATTTCTCTGGATAATCAAGATTCTCAACTATCTCGACAAGAGAGCTTCTGCTCTAGTGTGTCCAGCCCAAGACAAGGCTGGATGGAGGATGAGAAAAGCAACAGGATCTACCTGGATGATGGAAATCCAGGCTCCCCGTCAAGAGACTCAAGAACTTCAGACCGGCTAAAGGAATCCTCAGACTGCAACTCTGCATCAGAACTGGAGAACAGCAGTAATTTAGTGTGAGTAATCCATAGAAGTTACAATGGCCAATGTACAAGAACAACATCTGCACACACTTGAAGCAAGTTCCCATTTGTTTTCAATAAACGATCAGTGACTGCTCTGTTCTCATGTGTTAAGAGGTGACGTCAACTGCTGGTATGCATCTTTATAGTGTTTATTAGCAAACATATGCTCATGATTAATGGCTAAACATTATAGGAATTTGGGCTTGTTTTCTCAAGTGTGTAGTTGAGGCATCATAACATCACTGGTAATTTATGACTGTTAAAATATTTCACTTTTCCCGTTGTTTGCTGGGCAGTAAATTGCAGCACATCATGGAAGAGTTGTTGCAGACAGAAAGAGAGTATGTAAAAGCACTGGGCTATGTTATGGAGCACTACTTCCCAGAACTCGACCGCCAAGATGTACCACAAGATCTGAGGGGACAGAGGGGAAGCATCTTTGGAAACCTGGAAAAACTCAGAGAGTTCCATCAGCACCACTTTTTGGAAGAGCTAGAAATTTGCCTAAAACATCCTTTTCGTGTAGGGCAATGTTTTCTACGACATGTAAGTAAGTTCTTTACATATGATCCCCTTCAAAAAAGAGTCAGAAAAATTACTTTCAGCATTCCTAGTGTTGCCCTTTCAAGCCACCATTATGTTGTTGAAGTCTGCCTCTCCGTACTGTGAAACTTATCCTTATCTTTCCCAAATCCAGAAAGAGAGCTTTGGTCTCTATGCTCTCTACAGTAAAAATAAACCTCGCTCAGACCACATGCTGATCAACCACGGAAGAGAGTTCTTTCAGGTAAGAGATAACAAGGTGCAATAACAAGGAAATTATACTCATTAAAACTCTTAAATTGTAGGAGCATTTTGCATATTTAGTCCGAGTTCTCCTGTGTACACAGAGGGAAGTGTCACTGCAAAGCAGTATAAACTTTTTCTGAATGATTTTTGTCACATCTTTATCTTATAATAAAACATTTCTCTTCTGATGGGAGTGATCTTTTCCAAGATGGCAATACTTAATCTGCTCAACACATGGAACCACTGAATGGTTTGATTAAAAAAAATAATATAAAATGGCCTTGGCTGTCACCAGATCTCAACCCAATCAAACACACGGAGCCACTGAATGGTTTAATAAGAATGAAACATTTTCCACCCACACTTTCTCCCACCTTCATGAAAACTCCATCTACAAACATATATTTTAATATACTTATGTTCTTCCTTTCAGTACAGTTTTAGAAATTTGCACAGTTGGGGTTTAATGGGTCCTTAATGGTAAAGAAGTGGGTTTGGGCAAGAAAAGTTGCTGGTTTGATTCCCTGGACCAGCAGAAAGCAATGTGTGTGGGAACCTTCATAGATAAAGTGCCCTTGAGCATTGGGTGCCAACCGAGTGTGTGTGTGTGTGTGTGTGTGTGTGTGTCAGTGTGTGTTCATGTGTTCACTCTGTTTGGGTTAAACTGAGATTCTAAATTCCTTTGTGGTATTAATACAGTATATTACATAGCACATTACACCTATTCCAGCTCACTATGGATTAACACATTAATTAATTCTATTTATTTCATTAGTTATGTTATGTAATTGAGGAAAAAGCCCTTAGGAAAATATTTAAAAAATTTCTGTGCTTGATAAGTGATCTTCGAGAAGGGGGATAGGGATAATGTCTATGAAGGGGAAAGTATTTATTCATCGTATCTCAATTACTCCTTAGTTGATCCATACACATTGTACTGCTGTTCATTTTATTTTTCCTTCATGTGCAGAAAAAACAGCAACTGCTGGGAGACAAAATGGATCTGTCGTCCTACCTGCTGAAGCCAGTGCAGCGCATCAGTAAATACAGTCTGCTTCTGCAGGACATGCTACAGGAGTGTGATGCAACGTCACGCAAAGCTCCTGAGCGAGCTGAGTTACAGGAGGCGTTAGAGGTCATCCAATTTCAGCTTCGCCATGGAAACAACCTCCTTGCTATGGATGACATCCAGAACTGCGATGTAAGTGTGATAGAGGGGGAAAGGATAGTTGATCTTCACAGGGTCTACTTAAAATGGATTAAAAGTTGGGGATGCATTAGAAATCCATCTGTCCTGTTCCTTTATATTTTGGAAAGAATGTTCTTTAATTTATGTGTAATCTAAATTCTGAAAATAACATAAACTTGAGATTTAGTGATTAGTTATTAGCATTTGGAATTTTAAAAAAAATAATATAGGATTGGTAAGAGCGTTGTGGTGTAAGCTCTCATGAAAAACTACACCCACTACATAAAGGTTATTTTTATACTATTAACTAATTATGACAACACAAGCTATTTTAATAATACATATGGTTTGCACGTGCTGTTGTGTTTGCTGTACTGTGTTTGACTTTGGCTGTGTTCAGGGTTAAACAGTATATTTATTGCCACTAAGATAGACGTGAAAAAGTTCTGTCCTACCCTGAATATACAGTACCAGTCAAAACTATAGACACACCTTCTACTTCAGATAGAATAAGTAGGTGTGTGTGGACTTTTGACTGGTACTGTATGCTACAGTGCCTGTCATAAATATTTGTTCCTTCACCAGGCTTAGGTTTTTTCGCTTCTCCTGAAGTTATGCTGCAGTCCACTGTACCCATAACTCTGAAAAACTTTCTGCAGTCAAAGTTGTGATGCAGGTGCAATGAGAAGGTCATTCAACATTGAATATGGGAAATCAGGAACTTATACAACATCCAGCTTGTCTAATGTTATTCCACTTATTTAAACCCAATTAATATAAATGAAATACTACTTGTACAGATAATAAAATATTATACATTTATAAAAAACACTTTTTAAATACCGTATTTTCCGGACTATAAGTTGCACCGGAGTATAAGTCGCATCAGCCAAAAATGCATGATAAAGAGGAAAAAGCCATGTATAAGTCGCTTTTTTGGGGAAATTTATTTAGTTTCTAGTCCAATGTGAAGTACCTCAATAAAGTAAATATCTTTTATAATTTATGCATTTTTGCAGCAACATGAAATTGGCAGGACTCCCCGGTTGACTTAAATT
>JAQNCB010000006.1:20548985-20561178 GCA_030068295.1 Euristhmus nudiceps | reverse complement strand
ACATGCGCGATAAGACTTTATTATGTTAATTCTTTCAATTGGGAAAGTTTGAAAATAGGGTTATGTTTGGCTTTAAATTTTGAACCTGTTGCTGATGTATGATCAAAATTGTTGTTGTTCGTAACCTTTTATCAGAGAAACATGGAATGTTCCCTCTTCCAATTTCTTTGCCAGTGGAGTATTGATGAAGCAATAATCTAAGAATTGGAAAAAGCTAAAGTAAGTTGTGTTAAGATTGTGAGATGGTTACTCACTCATGGATATCCAGTATGTTTTTTGACCGGGGCAACAGTCATTCTGGCTGTGTCCATAAACTAATAGAGAGCGGTGGAGTCTGTTAGCTGCTGGGTCATTTACTGAGTGATAGGTTAAATCTAAATCATTGCAATGTCCTAATGCTTTTATGTGAATGCTAATGTCACTACTTTACACTTTCTATTATAAACAAATGGAGATTGAACATGTAAAATACTGGAGTTTTTGTTCACAACAAAGCATTTGAATAGGATAAATTATGTGTTCGATGTATTCAACAGTAGCCTTTAGTAATTCAGCAGCTAACGTATGCCTAGTTCATCCATTCGTTTTTTCTCTACTTTTCGACAATTTTGTAGCTAAGTGCTGTCTTTGGAAATGTTGCCTGGTGCCATAGACATGGCAGATCTCTATAGTAATGTGTCCTGAAACAGATTGAGACAGTTTAGTTAATTACATGGATTATGAATGTGTTCTTATTATTAATGCATTGAAGACATTTAAAAAAAGTAATATTCAAAAGTGATATGCTAAGTGTTATGTTGATGTAGTCTACAGTTAGATGCAAACAACAGTAGAAACCCAGCCATTGGGCAAACCAAGTCATTACACTGTTCTCTTATCTACTTTATCATATTGTTTTGTTTTTGGCTTTGTGAAATTGAAATATGTTGTTGAAAGAGCAGGCAACATATATAGTATCAACTCATTTTTGGGGCTTATTCTAGTATTGGTTACCAATTAAACATTTTTTTGCTCTCAGATGTCACAGTCTCAATCTGAATGTCTTTAAAAAAATTAGGCCTATAGTAACATGGTATAGCTAATCTTTCTATGAGCCACTCTGTCAACTCTAAATGTATTTTTTTTTTTTTGTAGATTGACTCAGCTGTGATCACTCTCATGTCGGACCATGATCTGGAAAAATCTACACTATAATTTGGGAACAGGGTTGCAATAGTGGCTTTCTGCAGAAGGAACCAACCTGTAGACAAAAAAGCAGTGGATAGAAAACACCTGCTGGAAAAAGTGAGATCAACAATTGGTAGCCCCTCCATCAGCAAAAGAAAGCAGAGAAGATATATCAGAAAATAATCAAGGAAACAAGTTTACAAAAAAGAAAGACAGCCATGTTGAACTTGGCTGGATGAATTACAATTTCATTTCTGGTACTTATGAGCAAATCCGTGCAGCAAAAGGGGGTGGCTTCAGGCATGTATCAGTGGAAAGAGACACAAGTATACAACAAATGCAAAGGCAGGGAACTTATTTTTCCCAGAAGGCAAATTCAAAGAGCTGAAACTGAAAGATCTCAACTCTGAAATGTGTGATATTCATCATCATCATCATCATCATCATCATCATCATCAACATCATCATCTTCCCCTTGATCCAGGGTCGGGTCACGGGGGCAGCAGCCTAAGCAGTGAGGTCGTAGTACCTCTCTCCAGCCACTTCCTACAACCTTTCCCAGGGGACATCAAGGTGTTCCCAGACCAGCTGAGAGACATAGTCCCTCCAGCATGTTCTAGGTCGACCCCGGGGCCTTTTCCGGTTGGACATGCCCGAAACACCACACCAGGGAGGCGCTTGGGGGGCATTCTTACCAAATGCCACCTCAACTGGCTCCTCTCAACGTGGAGGAGCAGTGGTTATACTCTGAACTCATCCCGGATGGCTGAGATTCTCACCCTATCTCGAAGGGAGAGCCCTGCCACCCTGCGAAGGAAAGTTATTTCAGCCGCTTGTAACTGTGATCTTGTTCTTTCGGTCACTACCCAAAGCTTGTGACCATAGTTGAGGGATGAAACGTAGATCAACTGATAAATTGAGAGCTTTGCCTTGCGGCTCAGCTCCCTCTCCGTCATGACAGACCGGTACAAGCTCCACTTTATAGCAGAGACTGCAGCGATCCGTCTATCGATCTCCCACTCCATCCTTCCCTCACTCGTGAACAAGACCCTGAGATACGTGAACTCCTCCACTTGGGGCAGGAACTCATTCCAGACCCGGAGGGTGCATCGCACCCTTTTCCGGCTGAGAACCATGACCTCGGACTTGGAGGTGCTGATTCTCATCCCTCCTGCTTCGCCCTCTGCTGCGAATTGCTCCAATGAGAGCTGGAGGTCCCAGCTTGAAGCCAAGAGGACAACATCATCCTCAAAAAGCAGACATGAGACCCTATGGCCACCAAACCAGAACCTATCAACGCCACGTCTGCGCCTAGAAATTCTGTCCATAAAAATTATGAACAGAGTCGGTGACAAAGGACAGCCTTGGCAGACTCCAACCCTCACCGGAATCAAAGGCGACCTGTTGTTACCAATGCGGACCAAGCTCTGGCTGCAGTGGTACAGAGACCGAATGTCCCATAGCAGCTTGTATACTGTACTCCCGGAGCACAGCCCACAAGATAGCCCAAGGGACACAGTCGAAAGCCATCTCTAAATCCACAAAACACATCTGGACAGATTGGGTAAGCTCCCATGCCCCCTCCAGGATGCTGTAGCGTGTATTGTGCTGGTCGAGAGTGCCGCGGCCAGGACGATAACCACATTGTTCCTCCTCAATCATTGGTCGGATCTTCCTCTCCAGTACTCCTGCATAGACTTTCCCAGGTAGGCTGAGGAGTGTGATTCCACAATAATTGGAACACACCCTCTGGTCGCCCTTTTTTGCGTGATATTTAGCAGAATGTTATTGATGAGGAGTGTACTATAGATGGGTTGTATGAAAAAACAAATGTTAACCTACTGCGAGTATACCTATGCACCAGAAAGAAGGGTTGAGGCATTTATGAGACAGACAGTGATGTCATCTCTGTACCAGGATTAGAAACACAAACAGTTGGCAAGTAACAACAGGAACATTTAAACAACAGGTTGCAAGCAACTACAGGAATATAAAATCAACTACAGGAAAACATAGTATATGTTCTCGATGAAGAATGGAACATATCAAGCACATCTGAAGACATTCGAACAAGTATTGTTTTGGAAGACAGCCCCATTACTAACCAACAGGAAGACAGCTCTGGTGAGGTACTGATAGGTGAAATTGTTCCTGTAAATGAGACAATTCATACAAGCACTGATTGATGAGGAGGTTCATCTAACTGTTTCTGAAATTGACAGGAGTCAAACAAATACAGTTATGGACAGTAGATCCAATGTTAACCAGCATGAAGACTGTGAGGTGTTTATTGGTCCTAATGTGTCTGAAAATGAGGTTATTAATCTTGATGATACTCTCCCAGAAGAGGATACACATCCCATTGTTCTTGAGGTCAGAAGAGGGTTATGTTTTACAATTTGATGAATGCCTTTGGTGACCCATCAATAATGAGCAGAGACATGACGATAACAATGAAATTTCCGGCTGGATCATTTGAAAATAGAACTGGCTCTGGAGTTTTTCTTGACTGCCCATGTGAGTTTTGGAATGGGTTTTACAGCAGATGCAAGGTTGGGGATACTGCAATGGTTCCCTTCCTCAGACACGAGTATCAGATTCATGAGTGGCAAGCTATTGGAAGAATTTTGGTAAAAGGATGACTTGGGGTCATATTTTTCCTCTTCGTTTTTCATTGCCCTTCCTAGATGAAGCCTTATACGGTAAAATCTGTAGCAGTATTAAAGACTCTTTCATGCTGTACATATCCAAATCCGACAGTCAAATCATTGAGGGGCACTAAATCAGGGATCCCCAACCTTTTTTGCACCAGGGACCTGCGGACCAGTTAGAGGCACAGGTGTTTACATTAAAAAACCTTTGTCAGTTCATAGTATTTAATCTGAATTATTAATGTGTGAAATGATGCAGCAGATTCAAATACAGCAGTAAGGCAAAGGTGGAATAACATCCAGAAGCTCTAATAAAAAAACTATAATTGTACCATGAAATATTTTGTTTGCGGACCGGTATCAAATGGTACCGGTCCGCGGAACAGGGGTTGGGGACCCCTACACTAAATAATTTTGGATCAGTTGAACAGAATGTCCTTATTGACGTTCTTGATTCACATGAGTGCCATCAGATACCAGCTGAGGAGAAAATCTGTGCCCTTGTGACACAACTGGATCACAAGCCTCTCATTCAAGCGCCACTGTTTATGATCGAGTTTTGGAGACCTGTTTTGAAAATCATTGCTGACACTTTAAGACCACAGAAATTAAAGAAAATTGTACAAAATCAATTTCCCACTTCAAAACGTGTCAAAGAAATTCTAAACTTTCTATACTCAATGAACGCAGCACAAGCCAATGTGGCCAAACAGCTCAAGAGGTATGTTGGAGAGCTGGATGAGAAAGGCCAGCAGCTTTTTCTGCATTTTTGTACCGGAGCTGATGTTCTCTTTGGAACCACATCAAAGTTCATTGACATTAATAAAGTATCTATCCTTCTGTCTGTCTGTCTATCTATCTATCTATCTATCTATCTATCTATCTATCTGTCTGTCTGTCTGTCTGTCTGTCTGTCTGTCTGTCCGACCGTCCGTCCGTCTGTCTGTCTATCTATCTATTAATTAATCACAGCAGAGCGGTCTAATCACAGCCCTGGTAACAGCATCACGATGAGTCCCATGTACAGTCCAATGGCTAGTCAGTGGGTTAATCAGTCTCCATGGATTATCATCAGTGTCAAAAAGATAGTTGGCAGATGACAGGGCAAAAATTATCTGTTCAACACTGTCCATTAAAAAAAGTTTAAAAGGAAAAAACTCACATTTAAGACTAAGCAGAATAAAAAATATGTGAACATTCTCCAAAAGTCAGGAAAGTACAAAACCAAAGTTGCACTGAGAGGGTGACCATTGTGAGAAGGAGAAATCTAGTTTTATACTTGGTGGGACTTTGGCTACTTTAGCTGGGCCTTCGAGTCAGCGGACCTCTATGATTTATTTATATTTACAATATTTGGGTGATGCCCTTATCCAGAGCGACTTAGAGAAGTGCTTTAGATTTCATCAGTAAATACATTCTGGTACTGGTTTATATAGACACAGTCTAAGTATATCATCATGTGTGTGTGTGTGTGTGTGTGTGTGTGTGTGTGTGTGCGTGTGCGCGTGTGTGTGCGTGTGTGTGCGTGTGTGTGTGCGCGTGTGTGTGCGCGTGTGCGTGTGCGTGTGTGTGTGTGTGTGCGTGTGCGTGTGTGTGTGTGTGTGCGTGTGTGTGTGTGTGTGTGTGTGAGAGACTCAGCTGTCCATACATCTAGAGGAAGTTCATTCTGCCACCTTGATGCCAGAACATAATTTATATTTTAGTAGCCTCGCTTTATTTTTATAAATATACAAGTTATATTTTTAGACTTATTCAATATGTATAAAAGTAGAATTTACATTTTAGTAGCCCTGCTTTATATTATTGATTTAAGGATAATATGATGAGAATTTGTAGCTTCGGGAGGGCAATAAAGTTCTTTTTTTCTGGTAAAAATAAATTTCAGTAATTAATTTAGGAAGTGTCCACTATCCCTAAGTTGTCACTGCTGTCCCCACAGTGCAGCTAACTGGGCTATCAAAGGCCAGCCATGTCTCTCACTGTATGTGGTGAGAGGCACATAAAAGCACCATTACAGTCATTTGTAAAAAAAGTAGGCAATTGGGTTGCCATCAGCGTTTTTATGCCCTGGTGAGCTGTCCGGGGTGTACTCTGCTCTCGCAAAGAATCAGCTGAGCTGGGCACCAGCCTCACGGTGACCCTAGTAGGATTAAACATTTTGGAATGAATGAATAAACAAATTAATTAATTCTTTTTTAACTCATCTCACTAATCAGGACCATCATCTCCCAAGTTATGACTGAGGTGTGTAGGGTGAAACTGTGTGGCTTGTTCAACAAGAATGATGCTGACACTGAGGTACTTGGAGGAGTTTCAAAATGATCAGACCTGAATCAAATATGCAACATTATTTAAAATGACAAATGAAGCAGGAACACAGAAACATCGAAAAACAAGGTATTCTACAACTGTGACTTCTGCTTAAAGTGTCAACCCTGTCAAGTGAGAAGGCCACAAATGTCATGAACATGCTGTTTTAATGAATCCCACAGTTTATTGCTAGGATTGAGGTTTGGTGATTTTTGTAGGGCAGTGTTCAACAAGCCACACAGTTTTATGTGATGTAGTTATCATTCTGGAATGTGGGAGTGTCAATGTTGCGACACATTCTGAAAAGCTTGGTCCATTAAAGCTCAGTTTAATAAATCCTTTTGCTTTAATAACAATGTATTTCTGGCTCCCAAGTGGCGCATCGACAAGGTGCATGACTATTAACCCAGAGGTCGCAAGTTCGAATGCACACAGTCGTTCGTGGCTGGGAGTCCACGGGGGTTAATTGGCCGAGCTCTCACGGGGGGGAACGGCATGCGTTCACTTCCCTGTCACTCATAGCGATCGTCAGCCAATCATGGGCATCTGTGAGCTCATTCGTACAGGGAGGTGGATAGCACTTTCCCTCTGAGTGTGTTAGACCGCCGCCAAATATGCATGACGCCGCAGTTCGAAAAGATGTGGGTGGCTAGCATTTCACATGCATGCTTTGACCCTTTCCTGCCATGATGCTGCATGGCCCCGCCACTAGGGGCGCTGTCACGGGTCGTGGCGGCCCTCGTCTTCTTCGTGGTCTCAGCGCACGCTGAGTGGCGTGCCCTGACCACCACCTGTATTGTGTGAAGCTGGCCATATAAGCTGTGGCCAGTTAGCACGCCGGTTGCTGGATTTTTGCGTTCTGTGCGTTCGGTGTGTCCGTCTGAGCATTCTGTCACGGAGATAAAAGACTGTGTTGTGTTTTGGTATTCCTGATCTTGCTGAATGTCGGTTTTGGTTTCGTTTTGCTTTTCATGTTTTACCCGTCTTGTTGTGCCACGGAGACTGTGAGCATAGTCTCGGTCTGTCTGGACTTCAATCAGTGTTTCTGGGAATACCTTCAATAAAGACTATTTTGTTTTCACCCATCGCTCTCTGCTGCTTCGTCTGCGAATGGATCTTAATCGACCCTGCCCGGTGGAACATTCTCTGGTTGGAGGTGGTTGTGTGACAGGGTAGGCAATACCTGATGGGTGGGAATTAGATATGACTAAATTAGGTAGAAATGGGGGGGAAATAAATAAATAAATAATAACAATGCATTTCTACAGTAAATATTCCACTGATGTGGTTATCTTTCTAACATGCATTCATGCACATGTTTTTTTTCTGTGGTGTTTACAATTTCTCGAATAGACCATGAATAGGAATGTATTCAGCAGAATTACATTTTTATGTTTTCAAATAAAACATGCGAGATATTAATTTTAGCTACATTAGGATTTATTACGTCCTGAAACCTGATGTTGCTATGTTTATAGGTCGTTCACTGTCTCTGTGAAATTCTTCTATTTTTGATTTTATAGAACAAAAGATTGGGAATTATAAAGCACGTCATAGACCATTAGACTTTCTGAAAACATCTATCTTCCTCTGATGGCTTGGACTGGATCCACTTGGAGCCTCACTGCACATTCTGAAAAGTCTTCATGAGCTCTTCAGCTGAGCTATTCAGCAAAAGAGCATGTGCAGGAACATTAGCCAGGAGCTGTAGAATGAGTAAAGTGGTTCGGTTTGTGCTGTCCTCAGCAGAACCTGCACCAGTCCTGTCATTTTCACTCGCATCAGAGAAAGTTTCTGTTTCTGACTAATAATACAGACATGATGCTAAATATTGATTTTTGATTCCCCTCAGAAGTGAATGTGAAAGCACCCTTTTAGCTACTGACCCACAGAATTAAAGACCTTGATTATTTTAGTTGGAGTGAGTCTTCTCAGTTTTTATCTATAATCGAATAGCAAAGCTTATTCTAGTCTGCTACATTTAGCATGTAGATGTATATTTGTATTAACATTGAATCTTTAAACTATTATGTGACATGAACCACTATCTAAGAATTGACTCCAGTGCCCTCGTAATATTAGACAGAAAGAGTATTGAACTTGTTATATTTGCTTTTAAGCAGTGCTCTAATTCTTTTAAAACTTGAAAAACCTCTCCACAACCAGTGGCTACGTGGCCTGTGGCATGAATGCAGAAGACTCTAAAAATGAAATACACAAGAATGTATTTCAAACAGCACATGCATGTAAACATGACGCCTTCTTTAGGCAAAGACAAGTAGATGGTTTCCTTCTTTCTATTTTCTTAGGGAGAAAAACATTTGGCAAATATTAGTTTTACAGCATGATATATACAAAACAAAACAAAAAAAGTGGACCACATCACATATGCAGTACATAATTCATAATATGTATGTGTAAATTATAGATAAGATACTTGTGCTGACCTGTGCCTGCGGAAAAAGGTAAGTTCTACTCGGGGCTCCACAGCCATTTACAAAACACCCCTGCTGGCCAGAAGGTGATAATCCTCTGGGCTTTCAACACCAGAGTGGGTCAAGATGCTGACATCTGGAAAGGAGTACTCGGCAGACACAGCGTTGGCAACAGCAATGACAACGGGCGCCTCCTGTTGGAGCTCTGCACTGAGCAGCATCTTGTCATCACCAACACCATTTTCCAGCAAAAGAACAGTCACAAAACAACCTGGATGCATCATCAGTCAAAACATTGGCATCTTAGAGACTATGTCCTTGTACGCCAGAAAGACCTGTAAGATGTCCTACACACCAGAGTGATGCCCAGTGCAGAGTGTCACACTGACCATCACCTAGTGTGCTGCACACACAGGCTGCACTTCAAGCCCAAACCAAGGAAGGGTGGGCACCCCAAGAGAACTCTCAAGCTCAACAATCTTCGGTCAGCTGAAATGACAGCCGACTTTTAGGCAAGCCTACAGTCGAAGCTTGTTAATGATGAAGCCCCCCTCTCCTGAAACACTTTGGAGTCAACTGAAGACCTGTCATCCTGCAGACATCTGAAGCTGTTCTGGGGTTCACTACAAAGAAGAACAAGGACTGTTTTGACGAGAAAGACCATGAGATCTAGGCTGCTGGTGAAAAAAAGATCAGCCCACCAGACCCACCTAGCTCAGCTGTCTAGTCCTGTGAAGAAAGCCGCCTTACGTCATATTTGCAGCAACCTCCAGTGCAAGCTTCGGGTGATGCAGAACGAGTGTTGGACCAACCTCGCAGAGAGAACTCAGCTATGTGTAGACACTGGCAACTACAGAGGCTTCTATGAAGCCCTCAAAGCTGTGTACGGCCCTACCCATCAAGTTCAGAGCCCTTTGCGCAGTGCAGATGGTTAGGCACTCTTCACAGACAGGGCTTCCATCTCGAGCCATTGGTCTGAGCACTTCCAGGCCCTCTTCAGTGCTTACAGGGTTGTCCATGACTCAGCAGCTCTCCACATCCCTCAGCAACCAGTTAGAGTGAAATTGGATCTACTATCATCTATGGAAGAACTCACAAAAGCAATAGACCAGCTGAAAAATGGCAAAACAGCAGGAGTTGATGGCATTCCACCAGAGATCTGGAAAGATGGAGGACCTGCGTTACACAGCAAACTCCATGAACTCCTTGTCTGTTGCTGGGAGCAAGGTAAACTTCCAAGTGACCTCTGCAATGCAGTCATCATCACCTTGTACAAAAACAAGGGAGAAAAGTCAGACTTCTCCAACTACCAAGGGATAACCCTACTCTCCATCGCAGGAAAAATCCTCGCTCGTGTTCTCCTGAACAGATTGGTACCTATCATCACTGAGGACCACCTCCCGGAAACCCAGTGTGGCATCAGAGCCAACTAAGGCACCACGGACATGGTAGTCATCCTAAGGTAGCTTCAAGAGAGGTGTCACGAGCAGAACAAAGGACTGTACATCACGTTTGTGGACCTGACCAAAGCATTCGACACAGTGAGCAGGAAAGGACAGTGGATGATAATGGAGCACCTCGGCTTGATTTTAGACCTCCTCTTTGCTAATGATGCTGCCCTCTTTGCCCACATTGAAAGAGCCCTGCAATGCTTAACGTCCTGCTTCCCAGAGGCTGCCCAGCTCTTTGGACTTGAGGTCAGGTTGAAGAAGATGGAAGTCCTCCGCCAGCCTGCAGCCCGGAAAGAGTACTGCCCTCCTCACATCACCATTGGCGAGACTGAGCTGAAGACAGTTCACCAGTTCATCTACCTGGGGTGTACCACCACACCAGATACCAAGATTGACAGAGAAGTCAACAACAGACTGGTCAAGGCAAACAATGCCTTCGGCAGACTCTACAAGAGAGTCTGGAATAACAAACATCTAAAGAAGAGCCCCAAGGTCAGCGTGTAAATAGCCATAGTTCTCACCACCCTACTGTATGGCTCTGAGTTGTGGGTAACCTACCGTCACCACATATGACTGCTCGAGCGCTTCCACCAGCGCTGTCTCCACACCATCCTCAATATCCACTGGAGTGACTATGTCACTAATGTCGAGGTCCTCGAAGAGGCGGAGATCACCAGTATCAAGGCCATGTTGCTCAAGTTGCAGCTATGCTGGGCAGGGCATGTCTCTAGAATGAAGGACCATCACCTGCCCAAGATAGCCCTGTATGGCGAACTTTCCACTGGCCACCGTTACAGAGGGGCACCGAAGCAATGCTACAAGGACTCTCTCAAGAAATCCCTCAGTGTCTGCAACATTGACCACCGCCAGTGGTCGACACTTGCTGCTGACCACCAGGCCTGGCGCCACACCACGCACCAAGCCATCTCCTCTTTTGAAGACCCCCCCAGGGCCAACCTGAAAGAGAAATGCCGCATGTGGAAGGACCGGGAAGCATCAACAGCTGTACCAGACCAGACCTTCAACTGCAATCATTGTGGCCAGATCTGCCTGTCCCGCATCTGCTTGAACAGCCACCAGTGTGCCTGCAGTCTACGTGGACAGCCCCCTTCGTAAATCTTCATTCACGAAGCCAAGCCAAGAAGACTTGTGTGAATGCATAAATCTACATCATTACCGCAAAGTATAACTCCATCACATAATCTCAGTATCCATAATCATTTATTATAAGACCAATGCAAAAATAATATAATGATCAAATGTGCAATTTCTGGCCTGTGATATTCTCACATACCCACAACCATGTATATACAGTGTATGCACTTTTCAGTATTAAATTCATAATTCGGTATTAAATTTTCATTGTTTCTATTGAAACACATGTTTGTAAATAATTTCTGAATGCACTGGTCTCTGATAAATGTTAATATTTATCATATCGCAGCCTGGAAGCTATAATATTTCTCTGACTATATGCATCGTTGTTCACACTTGTAGGTATAACAAGTGTATTCATATGTCTATTGGGAATTCATAGTGAAAACAAGATCAGCAAACAGATTTACCGAAGGCTCATCACAGTCATGCTCTGTTAGGTAATGTTGATCTGTAGATAAAATGACATTCATCAGTGACTGGCTTAGTTCACCACAGAAGGGAATGTGAAAGATTTAGTGAAGGAACAGAAAGAAAATGCAATGTGCACTGAACTGTGCTCTTTTCATTATCCTGCTACTAATCAATAATGGCTGCATCTCTTGCCAACAGAAAACAGAACGACACACGCACACACACACACACACACACACACACACACACACACACACACACACACACACACACACGTGCTTTTGTCTCACACTGACAATAAAGCAGTTGATTCTCTTATAAACCAGTCTTTGTATATTTTCCTGCAATGGCTAGAGTACTAATAGGATCAATATGTTAATAATGATCTGCTGCCTTGAGGACTGATTCCTTCATTCATTTTCAGTTGTTGTTTTATTCTAGTCAGGCTTGTGATAGATTTGCAGCCTCGAAGCAAAGCAGGAATGTACCCTGGATGGAATTATACCAATGACGCAACCAAGCATACGAGGGTTAGTCAAAAAGTTCTCAGACAAATGCCATAAAGAAATTATCGCATTTGTCTGAGATCTTTTTGACTACCCCTCGTATA
>JAQNCB010000006.1:20430385-20442866 GCA_030068295.1 Euristhmus nudiceps | reverse complement strand
TTACAGAATACATACATATTTTTTCCTATGTTGAAACGTGAGGTAAAAGTCCCGAGGAAACATTCATTCAGTTTTTGTATATGGGTTATGTTTTGCTTTAAAGCTAAATATTTAGCTATATTTATAAAGGTTCATGGCATTTCTGTGTGGAGTTTGCATGTTCTCCCATGCTTGCGTGGGATTCCTCCAGGTACTCCGGTTCCCTCCCACAGTACAAAAAATATGCATGGTAGGCTGATTGGCAGTTCCAAAATTGCCCCTAGGTGTAAGTGTGTGTGAGTGTGTGAATGGTTGTATGCGTGTTGGCCCTGCAATGGCCTGGCGAACTGTTCAGGGTGTACCCCGCCTTCGCCAAGAGTCATCTGATGTGGGTGCCAGCCTCCCCGCAACCCAGGATTAAGCAGCTTAGAAAATGAATGCATGAATAAATTAATTCTAAAATGTCTCCAAATTATGTCTATTATGGCTTGACACTTTGTGCAGTCAGAGATGTCTGACAAGGAAATCCTTATAAAGTTCTGTAAAGAGGGACAAACAAAGAACTCTTAATAGTGTAAAAAAAAGATTACAAGTCTAGAGCATAACAAACAAATAATTTGTCTCATTTGAGTAGGGCAGCTACGCCATGTTTCCTTCAAAGTGAAATAGCACCCTGAGTCAGATTATTGTAAGCAATACTTTCAATTTGTTTTCTCCTCAGTGAATTACTGAACTATGAAAAGTATTTCCCCAAGAATTTAGTCTGGTCACACATTGCTCCACTGGATTTCTTAATTATATTTCTTCTGACTTTATGCTTAGACTGTGTTCTAGCATTTAAGTGAACAAACTCATGAATATAATTTGTGCACACACACACACACACACACACACACAAATTACAAGTTCGACATGAGGTCAGAAACCTGAGTATGTTCCCTTTTCTCTCACATTGAAACACATTGAAACCCTTCCAGATACTGACAGATCATTTGTTGCCCTCCTAACCAGAGATATTTTCACATTTCACCTACCTTTCTTGAAGAAAAACATGTTCTGTGTCAAATTAAAGGTTTAAAAACAACCAATTAATCAAATGAAAACAAAACCAAACAAAAGAAGAAGGGTCAATGGGTCTTGTGAGCAGAAGGACTCTTGCAGACTTCAAGCATATTCTGTGCTAAAGACTGTATATATGCCCCTCTGAATTAGAGGCAACTGGACTGGATTAGTTTGTCTCCATAAGCACCCTGTCAAAATGACTGACAAAGCCTAAGTGAAAGCATATAATCTTGTAAATCTATTCAGTCGGGGCCACCTTTTAGATTTATCCCCACTTTATTTTATACTAATGGTGTGAATGTTTGTTCTGCTCCATCAACCTAACAAACAATGCAATTATTGGATCAATCAATTGCATTTGATTAGAAACATCTCTTCTGAAAGTCTTGAAAATAATTCAAATACATTATATTTTATTTGTTTTTAATTAATTGGCATACTCATTCTCAATCAATCTTCATAATCAATATTTTATTTAACAAGTTATGTTAAATTAGTGGGCGGCACAGCGGTGTAGTGGTTAGCACGTCCACCTCACAGCAAGAAAGCCTGGTTTCGTTTCCCAGCCTGGGCATTTCTGTGTGGGGTTTGCATGTTCTCCCCATGCTTGCGTGGGTTTTCTCAGATTACTCCGGTTTCCTCCCACAGTCCAAAAACATGCACAGTAGGCCAATTGGCTGTTCCAAATCGCCCCGAGGTGTGAATGGTTGTGTGAGCGTTGGCCCTGTGATGGCCTGTCGAGCTGTCCAGGGTGTACCCTGCCCTCGCCCAGAATCGGCTGAGATGGGCGCCAGACTCCCTGCAACCTTAATTAGGATTAATCAGTTTAGAAAATGAATGAATGAATGAATGTTAAATTAATAATTTCATTTCAATTAAGATTAGTATCTTATACTCACTCACTCATTGGCTGAATTGCCTTATCCTATTAGGTTCAGGAGGAGGCTGGAACCCTAACTCTATTTCAGCCATCACTGGGTGAGGGCGGGGTACACCATGAACAGCCTGCCAGACCATCATCGGTCAACATACACACAGCCACATACACATATTCTCACACCTAGAAGAAAACTGGAACAGCCAGTTAGCCTAATATGATTGCCTTTGGACTTTGTAGGAAACCGAAGTACCCAGAGGTTAGCCGTACAAGCATGGGGAGAACATGCACACTGCAGTCTGAAAGATCTTTGCTGAGCCTGGGACTATTTAAACCCAGGTTCGAACTAAAATGAAAGGAAAGTTGATGATTTTCATCATCAATTTGTTTTTACTTACATATAAGAAGTTTTGATCTTCTATAATACATTCGATAGTATTTTCCAGTATGAAAAGGTTAGCATTTGTAGTTTTTTTTTCACTCTCGCAAGAGTACAACATCATGAGAATATAACATAGTCCCATCAGTTCCAATAAGGCAAGATGACAGCAAAAATACCAGTATACAGATATTAATCTTATAATTCAGATATAGAAGCGTGAAATTCTGAATAAAATAAAAGACAAGGCACATCTACACATAATACTACATTATATTCATGAATAAATGGTATATACCCCAGTACATTTAATGCACATTTCTATGTTACCACTGCACTTTTCAAGGTAATGCGGCCTAAAGGGGGCACAAGTCAGTGCATTCCTAGAAAATCTGTCCATAAAAATTATGAACAGAATCGGTGACAAAGGACAGCCTTGGTGGATCCAACCCTCACCAGAAATGAAATCGACCTACTGTTACCAATGCGGACCAAGCTCTGCCTCCGTTGGTCCAGAGGCCGAATGGCCTGTAGCAGCAGGTCTAGTACACCGTACTCCTGGAGCACACCCCACAAGATAGCCTGAGGGAAATGGTCGAAAGCCTTCTCTAAATGCACAAAACAAATGTGGACAGATTGGGCAAACTCCCACGCCCCCTCCAGAATCCTGCAGAGTGTATAGAGCTGGTCAAGAGTGCCGTGGCCAGGATGAAAACCACATTGTTCACATGGTTGAATCCGAGGTTCAACGATTAGTCGGATCCTCCACTCCAGTACTCTTGCATGGACTTTGCCGGGTAGGCTGAGGAGTGTGATTACATAATAATTAGAACTGATCCTCTGGTCCGCCTTTTTAAAAAAGGGGACTACCACCCCGGTTTGCCAATCCAGGGGTGTGGCCCCCGATGACCGCGTGATGATGGAGAGATGTGTCAACTAAGACAGTCCTACTACATCCAGAGCCCTGAGATATTTGGAGCAGATCTCATCCACCCCCGGAGCCCGACCACTGAGGAGCTTTTTGACTCCCTCGGCGACCTCAGCTCCAGTGATGGGCGGACCCCACCAAAACACCCAGGGTCTTCCTCCTCCACAGAGGGTGTGTTGGTCGGACTGAGGAGGTCCTTGAAGTATTCTTTCCACCTCTCAACAACATCCCCAGTCGAGGTGAGCATCTTCAAACTTCCACTCTAAACATTATTTGTGGAGAACTGCTTCCACCTCCTGAGGTTCCGGATGGTGGTCCAGAACCTTTTCGAGGCCAACTGATAGTCGCTTTTCAGGCCTTCATCAAACTCCTCCCACACCTGAGATTTTGCATCGGTGACAGCTAGAGCTGCAGCATGTTTGGCCTGTCGGTACCTGTCTGCTGCCTCGGGAGTCCCACAAGCTAATAAGGCCCGATAGGACTCCTTTCTCAGCAACTCAGGTTTCTACCACTGTATTCGGGGTTTACCACCACAACAGACACTGATGATCTTCCGGTCAGACCTATGGGCTGCCACCTCAATGACGGAGGCATGAAACATGGCCCATTTGGATTCCATATCCACTGGCTCCTTTGGGATGTGGTTGTAGTTCTGCTGGAGGTGGGAGTTAAAGGCCCCTCTGACAGGAGACTCCGTTAAACGTTCCCAGGGGACCCTCAATACACGCTTTGGACTGCCAGGTCTGAAGGGCGGCCTCCCAGACTTTCGGAGCCAGCTCACCACCAGGTGGTGATCAGTTGACAGCCCAGCTCCTCTCTTCACTCAAGAGTCCAGAACATGTGGCCGCAAGTCCGGTGACAAAACTACGAAGTCAATCATCGAACTGAGGCCTAGGATGTCCTGGTGCCAAGTGTACTTATGGACATCCTTATGTTCCAACATGGTGTTGGTGGTGGACAAACCATGATGAGCAAAGAAGTCCAGCAACAAAACACCATTTGGCCTCAGATCGGAGTGGCCATATCTACTAATCACACCCTTCCAGGTCAAACTGTGATTGCCCACATGGGCAGTGAAGTCTCCCAGGACGATGAGGGAGTCTCCGTGGGGAGTGTTCTGCAACACTCTCCCTAAGGACTCAAAAAAGGGTAGGTACCCATCCCCCCACCCGAAGGCGGAGGGAAGCTACTATTTCGTCAACCAGGAAGAACCCCAACACGTGGGCGCCAAGACGGGGGCAACAATGATACCCACACCGGCTCGCCGCCTCTCCCCATGGGCAACTCCAGAATGAAATAAGGTCAAGCCCCTCTCGAGATGGGTGGTTCCAGAGCCCAAGTTGTGTGTCGAGCTGAGTCCGACTATATCTAGTCGGTAGCTCTCAACCTCACACACCAGCTCGGGCTCCTTCCCTGCCAGAGAGTCGACATTCATCAGGGGCTGATAACCTAAAGGGCGCTGGTGGAAACTGGTCTACTGTGGGTTGAAGAAGGAGAGGGGGAAGACGTGCCCACAGGCAGAGAGAGAAGAGGAAAGGCAAGAGTCTGGGACTGAGAGTAGGGACTTTGAATGTTGGGACTATGACTGGAAAAGCTAGAGAATTGGCTGACATTATGCAAAGGAGGAAGGTGGACATACTGTGTGTTCAGGAGACTAGGTGGAAAAGTAGCAAGGCTAGGAGCAGGGTTCAAGCTGTTTTATCATGGTGTAGATGGGAAGAGAAATGAAGTAGGAGTTGTATTGAAGGAGGAGTTTGTTAGGAATGTTCTGGAGGTGAAAAAATGTCAGAGTGATGCATTTGAAGTTAGAAATTGAAGGTGTGATCTTCAATGTTGTTAGCGGTTATGCCTCACAGATAGGATGTGAATTAGAAGAGAATGAGAAATTCTGGAGTGAGCTGGATGAAGTGATACAAAGTATCCCCAGAAGTGAGAGGTTGGTGATTGGTGCTGACTTCAATGGACATGTTGGTGCAGACAATAGAGGTGATGAAGAAGCGATGGGCAGGTTTGGTATCCAGGATAGGAATGCAGGACAGATTGTGGTAGACTTTGCAAAAAGAATGGAAATGGAATTGTGAACACTTTCCTCGAGAAGAGGCAGGAATAAAGGGTGACTTATAAAAGCAGAGATCGGTGTACACAGGTGGACTACATCTTGTGTAGATGATGTAAGCTGAAGGAGATCAGTGACTGCAAAGTAGTGGTAGGTGAGAGTGTAGCCAGAGAGCATAGAATTGTGGTGTGCAGGATAGCTCTGGTGGTCAGGAAGATAAACAGGACAAAGACAGAACAGAGAATGAAGCAGTGGAAGTTGAAAAAGGAGGAGTGTTGTGTGGTTTTCAAAAAGGAGTTGAGACAGGCTCTGGGTGATCAAGAGGTACTTCCAGTTGACTAATTGACTGGACAACTACAGCTAATGTGATCAGGGAGACAGGTGGGAAAGTACTTGGTTTGTCTTCTAGAAGGAAAATAGCTAAAGAGACGTGGTGGAGGAATGAGGAAGTGCAGGAGTGTATACAGAGAAAGAGGTTAGTGAAGAAGTGGGACACTGAGAGGATTGAAGAGAGTAAACAGGAGTACAGGGAAGTACAACATAAGGTGAAAGTAGAGGTGGCAAAGGCCAAACAGCGGGCATACGATGACTTATATGCTCGGTTGGACAGCAAGGAAGGACAGAATGATTTATACAGGTTGGCGAGGCACAGTGATAGAGATTGGAAGGATGTGCAGCAGGTTAGGGTGATCAAGGCCAGAGATGGGATTGTACTGACAGATGCTGGAAAGGTGATAGTAAGGTGGGAAGAGTACTTTGAAGAATTGATGAATGAGGAAAATGAGGGTGAGTGAAGACTAGAAGAGGTGACCATTATGGACCAGGAGGTAGCAAAGATTAGTAAGGATGAAGTTAGGAGAGCACTGAAGAGGATGAAGAACGGAAATCAGTTGGTTGATTATATACCTGTGGAAGTAGGAAAGTGCCAAGGACTGAAACCATTAGCACGCGCGGAGGGGGGGGTGTGCGCGTGCTGAAACCATTAGTGCTTCATTTCTTTATCTCTGCATCTGTGAGGGGCTTTGAAACCGTTTAGCGCTTCATCTCCGCTTTTTATTTACACAATCGCAGAAATTTACGTTGATCAACTATTAAGTATACCAAATTAAGTCAGTACCCACCACTACAGCACTGAAATAAGTGAGTACATGCAACTCAGCCACTAAAACAAGTGGGTACACCGCGTGTACCATCCACTACAGCCCTGGCTTTGAGCCCTTTCTTGTTTGCTATGGTGATGGACAGGCTGACAGATGAGAATAGACAGGAATCGCTATGGACTATGATGTTTGCAGATGACATTGTGATCTGTAGTGAGAGTAAGGCGCAGGTAAAAGGAAATTTCGAGGTATGCCCTGAAAAGGTAAAAGGTAAGAAATGAAGATTAGCCAAGCCAAGACAGAACATATGTGTGTGAACGAGAGGGACCCAAGTGTAACAATGAGGTTACAGGGAGTAGAGATAAAGAAGGTTGAGGATTTTAAGTATTTCGGGTCAACAGTCCAGAACAACGGAGAGTGTAGAAAGAGGTGAAGAAGCATGTACAGGCAGGGTGGAATGGGTGGAGAAAAGTGTCAGGTGTGATGTGTGACAAAAGAGTATCAGCAAGACTGAAAGGAAAGGTGTACAAGACGGTGGTGAGAGCAGCGATGTTGTACGGTTTAGAGACAGTGGCACTGGGGAAAAGACAGGAGGCAGAGCTGGAGGTGGCAGAGATGAAGATGCTGAGGTTTTCTTTGGGAGTGACCCAGTTGGACAGGATCAGGAATGAGTACGTCAGAGTGAAAGCACATGTTTGGATGTCTTGGAAACAAAGCCAGAGAGGCCAGACTGAGATGGTTTGGACATGCACAGAAGAGGGATAGTGAATATATTGGTAGGAAGATGCTGAGGTTGGAACTGCCATGAAAGATGCCAAGAGGAACCAAAGAGAAGGTACATGGATGCACTGAAAGAGGACATGGAGTAGTTAGTTGGTGTAAGACAAGAGGATGCGGAGGACAGGGATGGATGGAAACAGATGATTTGCTGTGGTGACCCCTGAGTGGAGAGGCCGAAAGAAAAGTAGTAGACTGCACTTTTCAAGGTACAGTGCTGCCCCCTCTGTGGGAGGATTTATTATTTTCTGTTGTTTTTTTTTTTTCTCTTCTCAACCAAAATTGTAATAACATTAGCGTGTTTTGATGTGCAAAGGTATTTACTATGTACAGCAGTGGCGGGCCGTGCTTTTGGTACCTGGGCCTTCAGTGGGACTTAATTCACCTCTTATCACAACTATCTAGTCGCAATTATACAAACCATCAATAATATACACAAACACAATACAACAAGGTGTGGCATTGTAGAGAGAGGCATTTCGCACATTTCTGCTAGTAACTCTGAGCATTATGTAAGTTTCACTGGCGTTTACAAGTGGAGGTTCCCAAGGAATTGGCACCCACTGAAAATCAAAAAAGGATAAACCTTACTTCCACTTCCTTGACCTCTCCTTATGATGTCTAGCTTTTCTGGAAAAGTCTGCCTTGGAAATGGATTTTTAATTATGTCTGACACGAAGTCAATTCTCCTACATCAGTCATTGTGTGCGTAAAATATTCTAACTTAAATCCATCATGTGCAGACTGCAACAAATTATTCAACTAGTTTTGCTTTGACCAACGAATCAGACGACGGAAAAATGCTGATATTATCGTGAGCTCACGAGCTGGCCCTGTGAGGTGAGTCTGAAATCTGATTGGTTAAAGAAACAGCCCCATTGCTATTATAATTTAGGTGACATCAGCCAGCATTACTGATTCTGAAGGCCCTGGGCAGATTAGATTGACATGGCAGCACATAGAAGCTGAAATTTGATTGGACAAAAAAAAAAAAAAAAAAAAACCCAAATAAAGACTAGAAACAGGGCAACCAACAGACAGGCTATGAAAAAAAGGAAGGAAATAGGCTGTTGAGAATAAATTAATACAATTTAATAGAACAAATGCTAGAATTTAAGTTGCAAATGTAGGTCTGTGCTTCCGATAGTGTTTTGGCCAGCAGAGAAGGCTTTGCTGGCCCGGATGGCTCACTACTGTTGTACAGAGGCTTTAATTAAGTTTCGTGTTAATTCTAGTGCAGTGGTGGCTCAGTGGGGAAGGCTCTGGGTTACTGATAAGAAGGTCAGTGGTTCAAGCCTCACTGCCACTGCTGGACCTTTGTGCAAGGCCCTTAACCCTCAATTACTCTGTTGTATAAATGTTAAGTGTGCGTTGCTCTTGATAAGGATGTGTGTCAAGTGCTATAAAAGTAAATGTTTTAAGCAAAGCTCCTGAGCAGAGACCCATAGGCATGGAAGCCGACAAAGGTTATCCCATGTACATGCAACAGAAAACCCAATAAGGTTGCTCTGTCACTGAGTTGAGACTGAGTGGCTGTTATATATCGCTGATTTGCATCATGACCGACAGTAATAATAATTAAACATAATTCAAAATGAAACTGAAAACCCACAAATAGGGGCTCATGCAACACTGCTCAGACTCGCACAAATAAATGCAAAAATCATCTAGTGAAAGGTATAAAAAAGAAAACTCAGTTTTAACCTTTCCTGATTTTGCTCCACACTGTAGTTGGGAAACATAGGGCAGACATATTTATTTATTTCCTTCAGAGATACTTTAGTTGATTTTCAGCCTTGACCACCTATCAATAGAGGTATCTATCAGGAGCTCCATTTCTTGGCAGTGCCTAAATCTATATATTTCATTTTAGTACATGTCAGTTAAGACTTATTTCTCCAAAAGGCAAACAAAAACCAGGGTCTGAAAAGAAGGCCTTGTCTCCCAGGGACACCAAACAAACTAAAAATTAAAATTGAATGAACTGTATGTTTGGTTTTTAGCATTCATGTATTTATTTTGCCTGGGTTTGAGAATGGCACAGTGCAGAGCAGAGCAGAGGAGAGGAAAAGAGAAAAGAAAAGAAAATAGAAGAGAATATTATGTTACTGTACACGTTTTAAAAAAAAGGTGTTTTCAGATCAAGTTTCAATTTAGAGGCCTCGAAAACATTATAGGTGTTCATTACATTCCGATCGTGTGTGTTTACATATTTTGTTTACACTATACATGCTTTTGAAGCATTAACATGCACAGATGTTAACAGATGTTTAATATAATATCTTCTGAAATAATCCGAGTCTGCCCTGCGATGGCCTGGCGTGCTGTCCAGGGTGTACTCTGCCCTCGCCCAGAGTCGGCTGAAATTGGTGCCAGCCTCCCAGTGACCATAATTAGGATTAAGCCATTCATAAAATGAATGGATGAATGAGGATATCTCGAACCAATATATCAGGACACAACAATGTAATACAGTGTCTAAAAATATAATTTGAAAAATCAAGAAAAGCGATTTGAAACTAAATATTTATTGGGGTTTAAGGGGGATGTTTTGAATATTTAAAAGTAATGATTATTTTTTCTTAACCGTTTTCAGATTAAGTGACCCTCCTGTCTGTAGTTGTATTCCAAGTTACCTCAAAGACAATGTCAGCAAATCCTCTGCCAGAGTCAATTACACTGGGCAGACACACCACGCAAGCAGCCAAGGTGTACATACTTCAACCTTCCAAATGTTCAAGGACTTTATCAGTTGGGATTCTCCAGCAAACTTTAGGAACTCACAGTCTATTTAAAACTTGTACACTTTAAAGTGTGATTTTTCACTCGAGACAGTGATAAACAGCAGTTCATCTAGAAACAACTTCCAAAAGTGAAGGCTTTATTTTCCAAAATGCGTCTGTGGCTATCTAAGGTTCTAAATTCGTCATGCATGTAATAGAATACTATAAGGCTTTCAATGGCGTTTGCACTTCACCATTTATGCTTAACCCCTTTAAGCTTGTGTGCTGCAGTTTCATAGACTTTGATACACAGTTTGTGCTTCACTGTGTATTTACCATTTTCCCTTTAAGTCCAGTCTCATCACTATAATGCAATGCAATTTATTCAAAGCAATCTTAATTAAGAGACAAGAGAAATCAGTTATTAAAACATTACGAAAACTAAGGGAAACTTAATTATCATTCATTCATTTTTTTTATTCGCCAAAGCTTTCTAGGGTCACAATGAGGCTGGTGCCTATTTCAACCAACACTTGGCAAAGCCAAGGTACACCCTTAACAGCTTGCCAGAGCGTTGCAGGGCCAACAGTCACACTTGCACCTACAGGGAATTTGGAATAGCCAGTTAGCCTATGTACAATATCTACTAGTACGGGTAGAATATGCAAACTCCACACATAATCACCCAAGGCTTGGACTTGAACCAAGGACCTTCTTGCTGCGAGGCGGACGTGCTAACCACTACACCACCATGCAGCCTGGGAACTTAATTATGATTATCGAAAATGATCTGCCACTTGCAGATAGCCGCACTTGAGTGAATTTAGCATTTTGGTCTCTTAGGTTTTCAGAATGAATTCTGATTCCTCCTTAGAGGTGGTTTGTGTATGCTGATCCTGCAGAATGAACATCATTTGGCGGTAGGTCACCTAGACTCCACAGTGCTCCGAGCTAACAGTCTTACTCTGTGATAGGCTTCCACTGCGATCACCTTTAAAAGTCACCAAATCCCTTCTGCTCTTTCGTATTTCAACTTCATGGCTGCTCAACACATGATAAATCTGGACCATTACTGGAAGTCTGAAGATATATTAAATATTGAGATTCGGGGGGAGCCAAAGGGGCAAAGGAGTGGGGGCTTTAAATACTGCTGCTGATGCATTCAAATTGATTAAAAAGAGTCACTTTGTCAAGAGACTAAGTGCTCAGATCTGCCAAGTGCCTACAGCCAACTGCCTGGAACACCACTTAGTTTATGGGGTGGCAGAGGGGGTGCCTAATCTCCTCTGCTCACAAAAAGTACAGCCAGACACATTTGTGAAAATACAGCCAGACACATTTGATTGTTGTTCTTTGAAACAGCCATCTGTTGTAAATTCTCTAAATATTTTACATTTATGATAAACTATTTTTATTAAGACCTGCAGACAATGAAGTTGACTGATAAAAGTGTTGTATCTTTATTAAGGACTGGTGTTTTTCTTCATCACCATCGTCATTATCAGCATCAGGAAGACCCATTAACCATCACACTGAAAATGATGAGGATATGGAACCAGAACTAGGCAATCTATTTTTAGAAACTACTAAAAAAAACGGGGGAAAAAAGACAGAGGAGATGCTCAGAGTTGGATAAAAAGACAGTAGAAAAAAATGTAAAAAGTGAGAATCAGGGATCATAAGGCAGGACGTAAGACATAATATAAAAAAAGAAAGAAACACAAGGCCCTTGTGACACCATTTTTCCGTTCTCATTTTGGCAGTCTCTTTCTCTCACCTTCTGTGGCTCGAAGCTTGAGGGCAGATGTGCAAACATCCCTTTGGCTTGTGAAAAGGCTATTAGAAGAAAGCAGAGTGCAGCTGCGAGACTCATGGTTATTCATATCACGGCCCTCACGTCTCACGCTGTCCTTCCTTCCAGCACAGTTATGGGACTGGGCTGGACAGAAGCCATTGCTAAATAATGAAAAAGAGTAATCTTTTTATCTACCACTATAGCAACTGCCAGTGTTTGTGGTCTAGAAGGGAGGATATACATTTGAATTTTTCTTTCAAATTGGGCTTCTTGAAGGTAGAAGTTAGTAGTATTATTCTGGCTGTCATCTGATATTACTAATGTATGAAATATGGAGTGAACTGATGTACTGTTTGATACTAACAGTCTGGCACTAGAGATCATCTGTTTATCCATGTGTTTTTTTTTTTTTTTTTTTTGCTTTTTTGTTGTTTTGTGCTTTTTTTTTTTTAATTTAAAAAAAAATGATTTCAAAATAACGTGAGCCAAGGAAGATAATATACATTTACTGTATTAAACGAGCCACAGTGGCATAGTGGTCAGTACACCACATCACAGCAAGACAGTCCTGGGTTTGATTCATGGGATTGGGTGTATCTGTGTGGAGTTTGTATGTTCCCCCTATGCTTGCAAGGGCTTCCTCCAGAACTTCGGTTTCCACCCACAGTCCAAAGACATGCATGTTAGGCTAACTGGCAAGTCCAAATTGCCTCTACATGCGAGGGTGAGGGTGAGTGTGTGTGTGTGTGTGTGTGTGTGTGTGTGTGTGTGTGTGTGTGTGTGTGTGTGTGTGTGTGTGTGTGTG
>JAQNCB010000006.1:20015473-20026887 GCA_030068295.1 Euristhmus nudiceps | reverse complement strand
CACTTTTTTCACTCCTGCTGTAAGTCCAGCGGGCACCACTCCAATCCTTGCCAGGAAATGGGCGCGATCATGCTGGTGCCCGTAGCTGCCTTTAAAGTTGTCCATACGTTAGGAGAGAGCATGACTTTCAAGACCTTTTCACTCTCAGTGGAAGAAATGTTACCTCCTGACATACTTTGCAGTAAAATGGCTGCACTCTGTCTCATTTTTGTTTTGAAGTACTCACTGTAATTGAAAATCGCAAGGCAGTGTGAATGAACATACTCAATAAACATATGGTATGGAAGGACATTGGACAAAGGAGTGATGGCGTGTATGAATTATGGTCACCTGCTTTGAGCGAGACCAGGTATTTCCGTGAATTGAATCACGTTGCTTGAACGTGACCATGCTATAGTCAGTGGCAGGCGGCATGCGCTTCTATAGTGCTTGGCGGGTGATGTTGTTCATGCTTACAAGGACAAGATTACAGGCATTTATGGCCACAGGCATGATCGCGCCAGCTTCCTGGTATGGACAGTAGAAGGGGACTTGCTTAACAGTCAAAAAAAATATAGGTTTGTGTTGAATGGAGGAGTTCCATGAGGACTTTTATCCTACTTAACTTTTTTGTTGTATTTGTTCAATTTCAGAGAACACTGAGAAATTAAACTGCATACATTTCAATAAAAACTGGAAAAATGATCTGAAGCTCCACTTTGTTTCTCCAAGGATTTTGTGGCTCTGTGTGTTTATGGTATGATTACTCTGACTTTGCATCTATGCACAGGTGTATCCTATGGCTGTGGTGGCCACTGCAGAACGAGGGCTCATCGTGTACCAGTTGGAGAATCAACCGTCTGAATTCCGGCGTATTGATTCACCTTTGAAACATCAGGTTGCCACCAAGTTTTCTTTATTTTGTAGACATTGAGCAGCCCATGAGTTAAGCTCTGGAGACTTGAAGAAATATCTCGACAGTTTAATTTAAAGAAATGTAAATATAGGTGCAAGTGTGCTGTTTGGCAGAATCTCTGAAAGCCAAGAGACTTGCATGTTGTTGCGTTATTTGTTCTTTGGTTTAACATTCTGCTATTTTCTCTTATTGTTTTTTTTACTTTCAGCAGGTACAATAAAATACAGTTGCTGGTGTGTTATTTTAATGATCTGATGGATTGCTGGTGGAATTTCTCCCTCATACTACAGCTTGATCAAGCGGCTGTGAAATTAGTTTAGAGACTGACTTGAAATGTGTGTGTTTTGTACAGCATCGCTGTGTGGCAATTTTTAA
The DNA here is from genome assembly GCA_030068295.1 of Euristhmus nudiceps. NCBI lineage: Eukaryota > Metazoa > Chordata > Actinopteri > Siluriformes > Plotosidae > Euristhmus > Euristhmus nudiceps. The sequence continues at coordinate 20,025,617 of JAQNCB010000006.1, read as the reverse complement.
GGACAAACAAAATAAACCCACTGGATTTGCTCTGGGGAGTATTGAGGGGCGAGTAGCCATCCACTACATTAACCCACCCAATCCGTGAGTTTCTGCCTACATTCACCCACTACGTAGTAAGAAGTATGAACCATGTAATTTTTTTTTTTTTTTTTTTTTTTTGGTAGCGCCAAGGATAATTTCACCTTCAAGTGCCATCGATCGAATGGAACGAACACCACCACACCCCAGGATATTTACGCTGTATGTATTCTAATACACTGCTGTTGATATTTATATCTTAATTAGACGTGGGGGGTGGGAGGGTGGGTATTATTATTATTATTATTTTTTTTTTTTATATATTTTTTTAATTATTTATTTATTTTTGAACATATGCTGGATATTTATATCAGCAAGATAGTGGTTTGCACTGGTCCAATAATTCGTCCAGTGAAATAATCGATTCTGATTTTAAAGTTTTGCGTTTCTTCATTTTGATGTTTCAGGTGAATGCCATTGCTTTCCATCCAGTGCATGGGACATTGGCCACAGTGGGATCGGATGGCCGCTTCAGTTTTTGGGATAAAGACGCTCGCACGAAGCTAAAAACCTCTGAGCAGCTTGATCAGCCAATCACAGCTTGCTGCTTCAACCATAATGGCAACATCTTTGCCTACAGCTCCAGCTACGATTGGTCCAAGGTACACTCTCTCAACAAACGGCACGATAATAGTCGTGTTAGGAATACGATAGTGAATGTCATCTTTTTTCTTAAGATCGAGTTAAAATTAGTTGTTAAATTATTGAAATTAGATATGGATTAAATCAGATTAGTTCCCTGTTAGATTAAATGTGGAAGCCGTTGTTTCAGGTTTCATATAGTGTGCTACACAGGGAGTAAAGTATACGTAGTAATGCACTGCCAATTTCCTGACAGCTGCCATAATGTCTAAACTCCCTCTAACAGGGACATGAGTACTACAACCCCCAGAAGAAGAACTACATTTTTCTGCGAAATGCTGCTGAGGAACTCAAGCCTCGGAACAAGAAATGGTGAGAGTGGGATTTCCATTACCACGGAGACGGTGTCTCTCGCCAGGCTTCGTTGTGGTCTTCTCTCTGTGCTGTTTTGACACTTGCCTTCTTCAGCATCCCAAGATGCTTTGCATGCAGGAAAAAAAAGGTGGATTTTTGAGGATTAGGAAAAAAGAAATAATTTTCAGAGCCTGGATGCTGTACTCTATGGAGTGCTACAGACTGGCCATGTCAGAGTTTGAGTTAACTTTTTTTTTTTTCTTGTGGGAGAAATTTATTTCAAGAGAACCTCCTTTGAATAACCTTGTGTTAACTTTGAGTGATGGGAGGTTGCCCAGCAATTCTTGTCACTTTATTTTTTCTGAAACAAATCTGTATTGAGAGTTAGAGTTGATTTAAGATTGCTGATTTAAAGGGTAAGAGTGGCAAACTTTTGTGATTTATCTTCAGCGTACCAAAGATAGTCATTAACAAGAAAGGAGTGGCAGAGAATAGTATAATAATAATCTAATAGAGGTATAATTTTTTTTGCTGTTTGAAATGAAGAATGTACTTATTTTTGGATGGGAAGGAAAAAAAACAATAAACATGACTTTTACAAGAAAACGAATGTTGTTACGCCTTATGACTGACCACTTGCCCTCCTGTCTTTAGATCCTGTCAAGCTGTTGCATCGTGGAAGACCTGTGTTAGCTTGTAAATTCGGGAGAAAGCAAGAGGCTGTCTTATGGCTAACATCTGGACCAATGACGTGGCATTGCATTCACTGTACGGACCAATCAGAAAGTGCCGCCTCTCCTACACAATGGTGATGACAGCAAATTGCTTTTTCGCTGCACGAGAGAAGCCATGCTTTAGTGTTCTTGGTGTATGTGTTTTTTTTTTTTTTTTTTTTTTTTTTTTTTTTTTTTTTTTTTTTTTTTTTTTAAATGCTATCCTTCATAACTGCATTTTCCTTTCTTCCTTTTTTTATACTGCATTCCAAATAAATCAACACAATCACATGCACACACACATTTCCATAGACTTCTTTGCTGTCACAACATGGTGTAGATTCTAATCTTTGTTCTGTATTTTCAATAAATGTGTTACGAACTCAATTTGGACAGTTTTGTTCTCGTGGTCTGGAGATCACAGCATATCATGGTAGGTGGGAAGCTTTAGATTTTAATATTTTCAGTGGGGTGTTAAACTAGTTGTGGATTGATAACTGGGGAGAAAAAAAGCCAAAGCATTTTCTAGTCAACTCTTGAAAAATTGCATGTTGATCTGAGTGACATTTTAACTGCAATTTTTTGTTCGGTTTAATCGGATCTCTGAACTTTTCTTATGCACTTTTAATTGAGGTCCTAATAACAGGAATACAATGCAAGTTATACATTGTACATACAGCCATACAAACCACCAACTCTGCTTTGAGGATTAACGTCCACTAGGAGGCAGCATTTCTGTTTTGGTAAATCAGACATGGTAGAAAGTGCACAGATCAAAGTGAGAGAGTGCATCAGGTGAGTTGGAGGAAAAGGCAGTGGAGAAACATGGAACTTATCAGTGGGGTATGAAGAGTGGGGTGTGGGAGCTACAAAGATTTGAAGTGAGAAGACTTGCATAACTTGAGCGTAAAGGTGTGAGAACTACCACCTTCCTGTGGCCATTACCTTACTGTCAGCTGGGGTTTCGGCACTTCACAGTGAGGCTTCAATAGACTGCATGAGGGAAACTACTGAGACCAGACAGTTCTGAATGTGTGATTTCCTTCAGGATTAGAATTTCAATTTTTTTAAGTTCTTGAAGTAGGTTTCTGGGACCACAGGGCATGGTTCTTCAGAGTCTGGTTTTGGCGGTGATGATAATGAAAAAACTAATAAACAATTGTGCATCTGTGTCACATCAATCTGGACTGATGTGTTCTGGCAGTTTAAAGTTAGGAAATAAAACTCCACTGATACAGCAAAAAGTGTAACATCAACTGTACTTCTTAAAATGTTTGAGTAAGTTCAGAACTGAAATTTTGTGCAGGGAGTAAGTTTACAGTTAGAGGAGTCCATAATTGCAGAGTTTGCAGACCCCTGTTTTGAGTAACTCATTATAACACCCCATTATTAGTGGAGTAAGAGAGGACTGCGCCTCCTAATGCCATGAACTATTTGTACAGCATAGTGAAACAGCTGGTACAGATACAGAGCCAAGGAGTGAATGGTTGTCAATGGAGATACAAGCCCTGGCCTGTTCGCCACATTGTCTGGAGGTTTGGCTGATTGATGCTGTTCTGAAAGGCCTTTGTGACCATGCATTTGAGTTAAAGGAGCTAAAGATCATAATCCTGTTGTTAATGTCATAAACTTATTAGGCTAATAAGGTTAAATCTTTATGGTCTCATTCCTTCTAAATGCTTGTCTGCACTTATCTGATTATTTAGAGAATTGTACTTTCACAGGCTCTGATTTTTATAGATACCTGTTCTCTAGTGAATAACTGAAAATGGGTTTCCTGTTCATTTCTCATTATTAGTTCATTTTGGATAAACGCAAAGATTTCCTGATGAAACTTCCCCAGCTCACAGGTTTAGTATCACTTATTCTACATCCTGTTTTGGTTCAGTGTCTTTACAGTTAATATGAGACTATGTGACCAAAGGAATAGTGCTACACGTACAGGATAGCTTGCCAGTTCAAACACAGATTTTTGAAAGTGGAAATGTCTGACACCAAGTGTTAAGCTGAAGAAGGCATAAGATTTCGAGAGAAATTGAAACAGATGGCAATGTTGATTGATATCATTGCACCCAATGCAGGGCCCGGTTATTGTTAACCACGTACAGGAGTAAGCAAATTGTTTCAGAAAGACATTGTGGCTGATTCCACCCCCCCCCCACACACACACACACACACACATCACACTGTATGATTATTTAATATGCTTGGTGTGTGAATGGGTTCATTTAAACTTAGTGTACCAGGGTGTATATTCATCCTTCTGGTCTGTTGGCATTAAATGGTCTTTAGAGGACACAGGCAGTGGGGGGAGAGTGACCACTGAGGACTCATTTGTTTTAAGTGTAGGTTGTCTGATCATGTTCCAGTGTTCCACAAACACGCACAAAGAACTGCGTATTTATTATATAATAACGAATTTCTTTATTTAAAGTTTAATATTATATGGTGTTTAAGCCTCATTTCCTCTTATGAGCAATAAGCTTTAAGCTGTTGAATTATGGAAGGAAATACAATGTTACGACACATAACCAACATGAGAACTGCTTTGTATCTTTTATTTCCCCACGAGCAAGATAAGTCAAATTTACAAAAGGTTCGTGGATTTTTTTTATCTTCAAAAATAAATAAAAAAATCCCTACGGGACGGAGTTTAACCGGTTAGGGAAATAAAACCACTTGAGTAGGGGCACGTTGTCTCGCCTACCGCGGCCGTTTTTCTTTGTTTGGCGCAAGGACAAAAGCAGGTGCAAGTTTAAGCGAGGGCGGACGCAGGGGAGGAGACTGTGCGACAAGAACAAAGTTTTCTGAGAGTTTTTTTTACAAAAGGAGCTTTACCCCATTGGCTAACACAACTCATGGGCGTGGTTTGTCGCGGACTGTATAAATACAAAGCGCCCGGAAAAAGAGGAAAGGGGTGGCCGCGTGTTACAGTTGAGGCGTTTGTGTGAGGCGGTTGTGTACCAGGGCGCGCGCTCACTACCAACGCCAACTACTGGGATGTTTTGTACTGAATAGGAAGTTTCAGGACTGAAGTATTGAAAGCCTGGACAATATATCCTTGTGTATATAATCTCCTGTTTGTTTCTGTGAGGTTTTTTTTTTACATGCCAGGATATTTTTGGTAACGCTTGGTAGGGGGAAAGCGCTACTTTTACGTTTCCGTTACTGTATCCATGCTTTTACATCCGTTTATGAGCAGCACACTCGACGCTATGCACCCGACTGGAATCCAGAAAGACACTACTTTCACTAAGATTTTTGTAGGGGGTTTACCCTACCACACGAACGACACGTCTTTGCGAAAGTATTTCGAAGCGTATGGAGAGATAGACGAGGCTGTGGTAATTACTGACAGACAGACGGGCAAGTCGCGAGGCTACGGATTCGTAAGTAGCTCACATCTTATTTTTGATGAGCCCAGCTTATCTCTATCCCCCCCAGGATTCTCTTTCTTTCAGTCGCTACATGAGGCGCGTAAAGGCGCACGCGACGCATTCGGATTTCTGTTGAAGCGGATAGGAATCAGTCTTGTAGCTTTATATTATCAAAGCAAGGTGTAAAAAAAGAAGTTAAAGATGAAACCCTAATCCTACTCCCCTTTCCCTTGAGTGTACTTGCTGACATGTCTCTGAGCCCAGACTTTCCCCAGATGCTTTAAAGTGCAGCTGTGCAGCGCGAGCGCCAAGGCCTTTATATGGTGAAGTCTCTCAGTGATGTTTTCAAGCTTCCTCCTTCTCCCCCTGCTTTCTTATTCATGCTCCATTGATGAAGCTCGGCAGCACCCAACCGCTCAGAAATGTTTACAGGATCTTAGTTCGAGAGTGGCAGGTTATTTTGGCCTAAGATGGAGCTGCACATGATTTTTTTTTTTTATTAGCCCAGTTCTTAATCAGATTTTCCTCCTCCTGGAGTTCTTGTCCTGATTCCTGAAGGCTTGTGTATTTCAGTTTGTGTTCTGCCCATGGTCATTCAAAAAAAAAAATAATAATAATAATAAATAAATAGTAATATTTCCTTCTAACTCTAAAGGCTGCACCCTTTCCACCCTAATGTGTATCCTCTCCCAAAAGATTTTTCAGGCTATTAATCCAAAATCTATCTTCAGCCCATATGCTCAGTACCAAGAAGTACACTGTTGGGCCCTTGAGCAAGGCCCTTAACCCTCAACCCCTCAGCTGAAGAAGAGATGAAAAATGTAGGTCGCTCTTCCAGAGCGTGTGTCTCCTAAATGCCATATATGTAAATGTACTCATCCCAAACAGTTTTAATATTAAAATACTGTGTATACTGCTTCTGGGGGGACTCTTCATAAAGCCAGGTGTATAATCCAATAGTAAACATTACTATTCTCAGCTATCACAAACAGACTGAAAACTTCCCCAGGGAACCCGATGAAGAGGAACTTATTAAAACAGCCAGATCTTTAAAAAAATGTATATCACAGAATAAACAGCTCCAGTAAAGTGTCAATATCGAGCTTGTGGTTAGCAGTGCTGGAGAGGGTCACACTGAACATTTTAAGGTCGTATGGGAAACCTTGTGCTTGTCAACTTCAATAAAAAACATGGACCGATAAAGAAATATTCATCACAAGCTGGAGTAAAGTCTTTAATGTGGCAGGCTTCTATTTTTATTTATTTATTTTTTGCTAAAAGTTGGATGTTCTTAATGCAGCGCATGGCAGCTAGAGGTCAAAGATAGTAGTGGAGTAGTGCTGCATTGCTCCAACGGCCCTTCTTGGCTGAATGTCTGGCAGTGCAGGTTTGGCAGGCTCTCCGGAAGATGAGGGCTTCTGCCTATGGATGATTTGGTGGTCTGGGTGATGATCCTGTCATAAAGAAAAAAAAAACCTGTTTTCTATGAAAGGTTATTTTTCCTGCTAACTGGATCGACTTGTTGGTCCTGTTCTCTTTTAAAACCATGAGAAAAAGTATTGTACATTTCCAATCTAAGTAGGTTTCCTTTTTTCATGCAGAGGTTTTTTTTTTTTTTTGAGTTGTAGCTAACAGTTTAAACTCCCATGGGGTGTTACTTACACCTTTATTTAAATATTATGTTTAACTGTAATGACTTGTTTACTGCACATTACTACCATAAAACTGCATTCATTAGTAATGTATGCTTTGACCTGGTGGCACAGTGGCGTAGTGGTTAGCATTCCACCTCACTGCAAGAAGGTCCTGGGTTCAAGTCCCAGGCTTGGTGAGGCTTGAATCCCTGTGCCAGCCGAGATTCCTCAGGGTTGTCCAGTTTCCTCCCACAGATTTAATTACACTAAGCGGCTTTTCTAAATTGCCCCTTGGTGTGACTGCTTGTGTGGGTGGGAGTGTTCGCCCTGCGATGGACTGGTGAGCTGCTCAGGGTGTACCCTCTTTCACCCAGAGTCAGTTAAGATAGGCTCCAGCCTCCTTGCGACTCTCTTAGGAGAAAGCAGTTCAGCAAATAAATGAATGTGTGATGGCCCACAGGATTTAAATTTTTCAGATTTAGCCTCTTACCTGCCTTGTGGGAAAAATTAAAGCTCCCGCCCCCCTCTGTCGCCACCTTGTGTTCACATCCTTCCAGGAACACTCTTAGCGATTTTCGGGGAAGGTAGGTTTTTATGGGCAGCACAGTGGTGTAAATGGTACCACTTTCGTCTCACAGCCAGAAGGCCCTGGGCTACGAGTCCTGTGCAGTGTGTGAGGACATTTCTGCGTGGAGTTTACATGTCCTCTTCGTGTTTGTGTGGGTTTCCCCTGGGTGCTCCAGTTTCCTCCTACACTTCAAAGACCTGCACTTTAAATGAATTGGATATTGTCGATTGTCCATGGGTGTGAGTGTGAATAGTTAAGAGTTCAGAAAATGAGAGGAGATGAAGTCTCTGTTAAACAATCTTGTTTTTGGTAGATGCTTACCGCATACCTGTGTCCTTTAGGTGACGATGACTGACAGGTTAGCAGCAGAACGAGCCTGTAAAGACCCAAATCCCATCATTGATGGTCGTAAGGCCAATGTTAACCTGGCCTACCTTGGAGCCAAGCCACGCAGTCTTCAGACAGGTGAGGCGAGGTGACACGCCAGCAGTTCTGAGACCCTTGAACTTTGATTCAATTTTTGTCTTTACTTGTTACATGAAACCTTACAGTTAGATGGACCTGATCACTTAATATTTCTTATGTTTTATAGGCCTATCAATTGGTGTGCAGCCAATTCATCCAACACTTATCCAAAGACAGTATGGGTAAGTCAGATGTCTGTGTTCCATTATAATTCTGATTTAGTTTGATATTGTAGCAAAGACGTATTCCGTTTCTTCCAAACCCCAGTGGCGCTCAACACTAACACATACAAAGGTTTCTTTTATCTGGTGGTAAGATTGTTAATTTATGTCACAGCAAGGCCCTGTTTTTTTTTTTGTTTGTTTTTTTTTTAAAGGGGAATATCCAAAGCTTGCATGCTGGAAGCCAGCTGTGAGATTTTGCCTCTGTCAGGGTGTATTTTGCCCTTGAGGCTTGATGCATAAATTTGTATTATTCTCTGAGGCCTACATAGCTAAGAGAACCTGGCCTGTGGGTTTGTTCCATGGTTCCAGGCCACTGTTGTGGAAAAAGCAGTTAATATGGTTTTATCACTGTTTTATAAGAACGACAAGAAACACCAACTGTGTTTCTAAGCAACCTTTCAACTTATGCAAACTTTTATTGGCCTGCTAATGATAATGGTATCGTTTTCAGATGGGCCGTTTGGTTTGCCATGGTGACAGACTCGTTTTTGAATAAATTTTTACCTGCTTATTAACATGTTGATGTGACAAAGACCTAGAGCGTTCCCATCTGCCGGTGACTTCGTTGCTCTGGTAACAAGGTGGAGCACTGTTGGGGAGGGGGGGGACCCACATTTTGTCTGTATGACAGGTGCAGTCTCACATTTCCTCAATCACACCCTTCATACACATCTACCCACCCTTTTATACACACTTGCACACCTGTCGCTTTCCCCATGGAGCTCTTTGTCTCATTCTATTCAGAAATAGATTGTGAGCATAGCTATAAGAGTGTGTTGCAGTCCCCCTTTATTTCAGCTGCTTTTTGGAGCTTCTTGTCCTCTAATACGTCTGCTCTCTGTTTTGTGGATAGTTCCAGACATATTCTCTGGGATTTGACAGTATGGTGTGATGTTTTCTAAGCAGGTGAAATTGGTCATGTTGTCAGCTTGGTGATTAGACAGGGGCCATGAAATGTGACACAACAGTGAGAGAGGGGGGGTGCTAGTAGTAAAGGGAAAGGTTGTGTGTTTAGTAAAGGACAGAATGCAAACTCATATGATATGAGATCTGAGCAGAAAGTGTAGTGTAGTTAAAGTGCTGTTTCTGTCACTACATGTATGAGCTTCTGCCCTTGTAGGACTATGAAATTGACCCACACACACACACACACGTTCAACACTTTCTATAATTAGAAAGGACACTTGTGATTAAGAAGCTCAATGTTGCAAGCTTGTCAGCTGTGAGGTCGTTTCCTGGTGTTGCCAAGTGGGCATAAGCACTGGGTATAAGTATCACTTATCAGTTTTTGAGTACATCTTCAATTGTAAGGAAAACATGATGTGTTGTGTTTTCCTGTGTATGTAGAGCCATTCCTGGGATTTTTTGGCTTTAGTGGGGATCAGTAGTGTGTGTGGCTGTGTCTTCGTAAAAAAAAAGTCATGTTTGGCCGTTTCCTCATGATGTGGAGTTCAAGAGGAGAATGACCTCTAGCAGTTAATTAATGCACAGTGCAGGAGACCAGTGTGTAAATGTGAGCTGGCAACTGCCTAGTGACGTGTGTGTGTGTGTGTGTGTGTGTGTGTGTGTGTGCATGTGTGTGTGTGTGTTGCATGTGTATGTGTGTGTGTGTGTGTGTGTTGTATGTGCATGTGTGCGTGTATGTGCGCATGTGTGTGCATGTGTGTGTGTGTTGTGTGTGTATGTGTCCTTGTGTGTGTGTGCTTGTATGTGTGTGTGCGCATGTGTGCATGTGTGTGTGTGTGTGTGCGTGAGGATGTGCGCGTGTGTGCGTGTGTGTGCGTGTGTGTGTGCGTGTGCATGTGTGCGTGTGCACGCGTGTGTGTGTGCATGTGTGTGTGTGTGTTGCATGTGTATGCGTGTGCATGTGTGCGTGTGTGTGTGCGTGTGCATGTGTGCGTGTGCATGCGTGTGTGTGTGCATGTGTGTGTGTGTGTTGCATGTGTATGTGTGTGCGTGTGCGCATGTGTGCATGTGTGTGTGTGTTGTATGTGCATGTGTGCGTGTGTGTGCGCATGTGTGTGCATGTGTGTATGTGTTGTATGTGCATGTGTGTGTGCGTGTGTGTGTGTGTGTGTGTGTGTGCATGTGTGTGTGCGTGTGTGCATGTGTGTGTGTGTGTGAAAGTGTGTGTGTGAATGTGTGT